>CAUYQU010008541.1:0-22586 GCA_963574635.1 Cheracebus regulus | reverse complement strand
CCATGGAATACTATGCAGCCATAAAAAACGATGAGTTCGTGTCCTTTGTAGGGACATGGATGAACCTGGAAACCATCATTCTCAGCAAACTGACACAAGAACAGAAAATCAAACACCGCAAGTTCTCACTCATAGGCAGGTGTTGAACAATGAGAACACATGGACACAGGGAGGGCAACATCACACACTGGGGTCTGTGGGGGGATCTAGGAGAGGGACAGTGGTGGGTAGGGAGTTGGGGAGGGATAACATGGGGAGAAAAACCAGATATAGGTGATAGGGAGGAAGGCAGCAAACCACACTTCCATGTATGTACCTATGCAACAATCTTGCATGTTCTTCACATATACCCCCAAACCTAAAATACAATAAAATACATATATTTAAAAAAAGATACTTGTGTTTTCTTCAATATGTATTTCAAGTGTTTGTTAAATAGGTTATCCTCTAGACCCCTGAGATTTGAGTATGTCTGTATTTTCTAAACTTAAACATTTCTATTATTCTAACATCTCAACTTTCTTTGGCACCTGAATGCATTTTCATGTTTCAGTTTGTGGTTTGTGTTAACTAAGACAAAAATAACTGTTACAATCAACTTATCTAGTCTATTTTATATAGAATCTCTGGTATATTAATGACATTGACAAATTCAGTAAAACCAAAATCATGCTGCACTTTCCTTGGCCAGCCATCCATAAAATCCATCCCCACATATATTTTCCACTTTAGGATTAACATACATTGGCATTTCCTGCTTGCCATTCTTCTGTTGTGCAAAATTTCATTTTCCAAGATTGATTTTGGACCTTGGGGCATGTCAGGGTATAATTCTAATTAATGATTTTGGATGAAAACATGTGGGGCATGAGCAAGACGGCTGACTTTTTTCTCAGTGTGAACTCCCTCAGATGAAGCTACATAGGCATGAAAACAAAATAGCTTTTTGAATAACAAAGAAGTGTCACTTTTCTCTCAAGAAAGGCTCAGTAGGGACTTAGAGGAGTTTAGAGGTTTGAATTACTCTGATACCTTGGGTTCACTTTTTCCTAATTCACATACTAACTTTCATGTAAGAAATATAGCAAATTCTGATAGTAGTCATTTGTGCTGCCCACCAAAAATTTTCAGTTCTTGTACTGGATGGAATTGTACATTCTTGCCCCCTTGAAATTACTAAAGCACATATGACTTGCTTTAGCCAAAGATGTGTGAGCAAATGTGACCTGTCTCACTTCCTTTAGATTCCTTAAGAGCCGGTGCACAATTTCTCATACTTACTTTGTTTCCCTTTGCCACAGTGACCAGCAATGCTCCAGACAGTCACTGCTGCATCAGGCAGGATCCTGCAGTAAACATGATGCAGAGTAGAACTGCCAACCAACCTGCAACGGTTATGCAGTACAGGAGAGAAATAAACTCTTAATATTTTAAGCCATTGACATCATGAGTTATTTTGTTACCACAGCATAACCCAGCTCATCCTGACTGATATGACTGTGAATTCAACTGGTGATTAAACACTGAGTTTATATCTTGGCTCTATCAGTCCAACATGTACAAGATATAGGAGATATTTTCAACAACTTTATGTAAAGTCCCTAGGTTTACATCCATTTTTAAAAAATGATATTTGAATATCTTGGGCTTATCAATTTTTGCTTTTATTCATCCAATGCCATCAGAAGGAGCCTCCTTACTCTGCTGTTTTTTTTTTAATTCCTCATACCCTTTATGTTATTTCATGGTGGAACTATTCTAAGCCTCCAAACTTTGTCTTTTAGATATTTTTCCCCAAGTGATTATAGGTGATAACTCTCCTAGCCTCACCAACACAGGATGTCATACTTGATATCTCACCCTTCCTTCAAGATCTTTGTCCTAAGATTCCTCATCATTATGTCTTTTGCTAAAAAGCAGCAGAAACTGACTTTAACATAAATAAAAGGGAGTCTATTAGAAGGAAATGGGCCTCTCAGAGAAGATAGCAAGGTAGGGGACCAGACTTGATATGGGAAAGAAAGCAAGGAAATTCTGGAAGACAAGGGATGAAGAAGCAGGAGATAATAACTACCTTAGAGCTGCAATAGCTGTTGCTTCCATGAAAGACTTTTGGCTCTCCTCTCTGTCCCTGCATGACTTGCTCAGACCTCAAAGTCTTGGGGAAAACTTTCTAATTAGTGAAGCTTAGATCACAAGCTTACCTACTAGCCTTTCCGAGAAGTGGGAAAGAATTATTCTGACCCATTAAAGTTACAGGCATAGTTGGGCCTGAAATTCCCTCCTAACACAATTATACACAATGGGAGAAAGGCAAACCCTCAACTAAATCAGGGTTGTTGTAGTAGAAAGAATAGATGCTAGTCAACACTACCACCAAAAAAAGATAGTTGTTCACTAGGAAGTGAGAAAAGGAGAGAGTAATATGGTCCTCAATAAAAGAGAAGTTTATAGGGTTTGTTATGTTGTCAGGTTATTGTAAGAACTCAGGAAGTATTCACTTATCAAGTGCATTTCTTTCATGCAGGGTCATGTAGTTGAAGGCACTTTAGAATAATACAAGCCTTAATTCAAACCAGGGTCTGTCATTAAGTGGATGCTTTTGGGCAAGTTCCTTAACCTCTCTGCATCTCTTGTTATCCCCAAGAGTTGTCTGGGGATTCTGAGTTAATATGTATAGAATGCCTGACACACATCCTGCACTAAATAAACATTAGTTTTCATCCCCTGTGTATTAGTCAGGGTTTGTCAGAGAAATTGAACCAAAAGAATGTGTGTGTGTGCATGCGTGTGTGTGTGTGTGTGTGCCATATATATGTCTCTTTATATATATAATAAATACAGATTTATTTTATGTATAAAGAGCCTTATTTTTTAAGGAATTGGCTCACATGAGAATAGAGGCTAAAAAGCCCAAAATCTATAGGGCAGGCCAGTAGGCTGGAGATCCAGAGAAGAGCCAATGCTACAATTCAAGTCCAAAGGCCATCAGGCTAAAGACTCAGGAGGGAGCCAGTATTGTAGTTCAAATACAAAAGTAGCCACCTGAAGAATTCCATCTTACTCAGGGGAGGTCAGTCATTTGTTCTATTCAGGCCAACAACTGATTGGATATGGGCCACCTTTATCATGGAGGGCAATCCACCAAGTTAAACATTAATCTCATCTTAAAACACCTTTATATAAATATCCAGAATAATTTGTGACTACATATCTGAGCACTGGCCCAGCCAAGCTAACATATAAAATGAGCCATCTCACCCTAAGAGATGTTATCATCCCACAAAATAGTCTATCTTTTTCTGGATTCAGCAAAGCACTTTATATTCTGTTAAAACCAGTTGAGAAAAAGATGCCTGAGATTGAACCTATGGTTGTGATAGGGGTGGCAAGTGTGAGATATAAAACAGCAGGTCCCAGAAGTCAAGTACTCAAGTTTTAGCCTCAGTGAGTCCTTTGCTATAGCAAGAAAAAGGTATGGCTAGACCCCAAAGAAAATGGTAATATCACCAACACCAACTTCTATCAGCAAATCTGTAGCCTGATTTTAATAAATGAGCTCATTTGGGAGGCCGAGGAGGGTGGATCACAAAGTCAAGAGATGGAGACCATCCTGGTCAACATGGTGAAACCCTGTCCCTACTAAAAATACAAAAATTAGCTGGGTGTGCCAGCGCTACCATGGGAGGCTGAGGCAGGAGAATTGCTACCAAGAAGGCTGAGGCAAGAGAATTGCTTGAACCCGGGAGAAGGAGGTTGTGGTGAGCGGAGATCGCGCCATTGCACTCCAGCCTGAGCAACAAGAGCGAAACTCTGTCTCCAAAAAATAAAAAAGAGCTAATTATCTGCAAGTTTGAGACTGTCCACTGCTAGAACAATGTCAGACTGGCACTTTAGCTGACTGTAGGTCAGGCCTGCAGACACAGGTCAGCAAAATGTTTACTGCCAGAATTCAAATGCATAAGGATGACACTGATGAGAAAGATAACTCTGCAAGTACTTCTCAGAAGAAACACCACTTCCAAGAAGACTAACGGCTTTAGGTAACATGGCACAAACCTAGAGATGAATCAATATTCACAAACAAGATTCTCATGAAACACATTCCCCAGGCTGAAAGCAGGTAGGGTTCACAAGAGGCTCCAGGATGACCACTGTAGTTGGACTGTCTCTCCCAAATTTCATATGTTGGAAACTTAATCCTCAGTGTGACAGTATTGAAAGGGTGGACCTTTAAAAGGTTATTGGATCATGAGGGTTCTTTCCTCATAAATAGATTAATCCACTCATGGATTAATGAATTAATGAGTTATCATGGGGGTAGAACCGGTGGCTTTCAAAGAACAGGAAGAGAGATCACAGCAAGTGCATTAGCATGTGCTTCCCTATTGCCATGTGATGCTCGGATTCTCCATATCCCCATCAGAAAGAAGGCCCTCACCAGATGCACCTTCTCGACCTTGGTCTTCCCAGGTTTCATAACTGTCAGAAATACATTTCTTTTCTTTATAAATTACCCAGTTTCAGGTCTGTTATAAGCAACAGAAAATGGTTCATCAAATGACTATGCTAAGGCCATTAATGCTTTGAGAAGCAGCTATAGGCAAATAAGGAAAAGATTATCCAGACCTTGTCCCAAAAGACAGAGACTAAGAAATAAATCTCCTCCTCCTCTATCTGTAACTAGTGGCTTCATCAACAACAGATGATTAAAAAAAACAAAAAACAACCCAAGCCTTTATCAGGGGAAAAATTGTTAAGGAAAAGAAACAGCATATCTAAGAAATTTAATAATATCAGTGATCAAAATAATATCACTAAGTGAAAATTAATGTAATATTTAAATTTAACCATTTGAAATTGCAATTTTTTTAAACCACTTTTAACCTATGAAAATGGCAATTTCTTATGGTTCTGTTTAATGTCAGAATAAAAAGCCAGGTGCCGTGGCTCATACCTGTAATCCCAGGATTTTGGGAGGCCTAGGCGAGCAGATCACCTGAGGTCAGGCATTCAAGACCAGCCTGGCCAACATGACAAATGCTGTCCCTACTAAAAATACAAAAATTAGCCGGGCGTGATGGCAGGCGCCTGTAATCTCAGCTACTCAGGAGCCTGAGGCATAAGAATTGCTTGAACCCTGGAGACTGAGGTTGCAGTGAGCTAAGATGGTGCCACTGCATTCCAGCCTAGGGGACAGAGTGAGATTCTGTCTCAAAAAAGAAAAACAGAATAAGAGTCAAGATTGGGCACAGTGTCTCACTCCTGTAATCCCAGCACTTTGGGAGGCCGAGTTGGCAGATCACTACTTGAGCCCAGAAGTTGAGAGACCAGCCTGGCCAACATGGCCAATGTGGCAAAACCCTGTCTCTACTAAAAATACAAAAATTAGCTGGGCATGGTGGCACACACCTGTAATCCCAGCTACTTGAGAGGCGGAAGCACAAAAACCACCTGAACCTTAGAGGCACAGGTTGCACTGAGCAAAGACTGCACCACTGTACTCTAACCTGGGTGACAGTGTGAGACCCTGCATCACAAAAAAAAAAAAAAAAGGATAAGAGTCAAAATGAAGCAAACAGGCAAATCCTGTCCTATAAGTTATATCATCCTTCCAAGTCCAAGGGAATATAGTTGATAATTGTGAAAGGGAAACAGAATCAAATATTTTAAATGCTAACAATTCAATAATACAAAATCAGGGCCTTTAAATCTACTAGGGCCTAGTAGAACAACTAATTATGATGCTGACGCAGAATATAAGGTGTATCAGACGCATTCATACAACAGAACAAACCTCTCCCCTTTCTCTTATAAGCAGGGAAAGCGGTTAGGCTAAGCAAGAACAAGATTCTTTGTGGGCAAGGATTGGCGAATTGGGGGAGAATAACATATGTTTTTGTATGTATATGTAGGTGTAAATATGTATGCATTTGTACATATAGATATAGGAGTATGCATATGTGCATAGATGTGTATGTGTGTAGGTGTGTGTGAAGTAAAATTTTCCAGTCACAGTGTGAACAAGATTCTAAAGAGAAAGGTTATGCCTCATTACCTCATTCCTGTAAGTCTACATGATGTCCTAAGGTCTCCTAAGGACATACAAGGCAGTTACAGAATTTACTTTCTTTTTTATGGATAGGAAATAACACGAAGTCTGAACCAAGTCCATTTTCCTCCTTTCACTTTCTCCTTGCCAGTTCTTCATGCCTTCTTTTCCTATTTCTCTTTCAAGAAATATGGGAGTAGGTAAAACTTCATAAAAGGGAGGTGCTGGCTGCCCTGTTGCTCCTGCTCCAGTCCATTAATGATTTTTGCATGTTCTCCATTGGCCTGTGACTTCTAAAAACTGATGCACTTGTTTCCCACAGTTCATGGAATTAATTTAACTGTTTCGCTGCTCTGGCTTTGCTTTTAGTTTTTCTCAGTTAAATAAGGAGGCTTACTATGTAAATTGTTATATTAATCAAATGGATAAAAAATTCATTTACAAAGCATACAAGCTTGAATCTAAGGAATTCTTTAAAACCACATCTGTTTTATGATAGTATAAGATAAAAAAAATTTAAAAAGCAATACATATCTTTTTCCCCAAAGTACTTACTATCTTCATACCTACCATCTTCATAGGCTTATACTTCATAAAGATCTTTTAGGCCGGGCACGGTGGCTCACACCTATAATCCAAGCACTTTGGAGGCCAAGGCGGGCGGATCACCTGAGGTCTGGAGTTCAAGACCAGCCTGATCAACATGGTGAAATCCCGTCTTTATTTAAAAAAAAATATATATATATATATATATATATATATATAATTTTAAAAAAAGATCTTTCAAGCTTTGTAGGCATCATTCACAGACCTAAAGACTAGATTTGAGAAAATAAAGGATGACCAAAGTCCAAGAAAAAATCCTTGATCTGGATAATTCTACAATGCTTTGGAAGCAGTACAAAGAAAAATGCATTATCCTGCTGTTGGACTATAATTCTCAGGAAATGAGTCTGATGACAGCCTTCATTGCCTCATTTTCAATTCATGCTATTAGAGAATATTTTACAAAAATACTTTTGAATTAATTCAAGGTATAATAAATTCAAAAGAGGCAAATTTGTATTTATTTCAACAAGTACTTAGCACTACTAAATGTCAACTACTATCAGAGAAAGAAAATTAGTTTAAGACAATAAAACTTTAAGGAGTTCAAATGTTTTCCAGGAAGTAGAAATTCCAATTTTGGTAGCAGCCCTATAAAACTTTGGTTCACAAAGTTCCACCAAAGCTAGACATTCCAACATACTTAACTCATGGCTTTTGAGACTGCTTTAAAAATGCCTATGCTAGAAACATGAACACACCTATAAAAGTAAGGAGGGAAGTAGCCATCAAAGAAACCTTGTGGACCCTTAGTTAGGTTTTGCAAATATTGGAAAAAACAACCACCCTAAGCTCAGGGAGGACAGAAATGAGTGTTCTCTGAACTAGTTTGTCTCAACAAGCAGGCATTTCAACCCCAACTTGCTATTTTTCCTGTGGTCACATGACCCTGGATCCTAGATCACTCAGCCAACACTGCCTCCCTGTAAATCAGTCCCCTTTGGCATAACTAGACTAGCAGTACTTGATTCTATTACTACTACAGGTTTTAGAACATGATGAATTGCCCAGTAGATTCTTTTCCCCTCTTATTTAACAGATTTCTAACACAGCACACCATTCTATTCTTAAGACCATGCATTGTCGGAAATTTGACACTGGAAGCTGAGCGCTCCAGCTCATGCCTATAACCCAGAACTTTGGGAGGCCATGGTGGGTGGACTGCCTGAGCTCAGGAGTTTATGATCAGCCTGGGCAATATGGTGAGACCTCATCTCTACAAAAAATACAAAAAAAAAAAAAAAATAGCTGGGCATGGCAGCACGTACCTGTGGTGCCAACTACTTGGGAGGCTGAGGTGGAGGTTGAGCTGTGGAGGTGGAGGTTGCAGTGAGCTGAGATCACATCACTGCACTCCAACCTGGGTGAAAGAGTGAGACCCCATCCCAAAAAAAGGAAAAGGAAAAAAGAAAATTTGACACTGGATGTAAAGAAATAGAGATGGCTTGCTTCTCTCTCAGCAAAACCATGTTTTTCTCCCTGAATAAATAGAACAAATGAAATCAAAGATTTGGCTTTTATCCTTGGCAGCACTACATATAAAGGAGAATATATGCATCTGTGTGGGTGTGTATTTACATACGTTTATATGCATATTTATATACATATATATTTGTATTTATGTATATACACACACACACATAAATAACAACTCAAAGAAAATTAGAGGACTGAAAAATAATAACACTGTGTTGATTAAAAAGTCTTATGGGAAAGAAGGTAAAAGAATGGCCAAAATCGTATGAAATGAATGTAAGAAGACTTCCTAAAAAAAGGGAAATACATTCGAGATAGAGGACATGAGATGTGCAAGAAGGCATGGAAATAGCATTTTTTACGTTTTAGGTCATCTTAATTTTTACATTCTTAACAAAGACATAGCAGTTCCATAATATAATAAATTCTGGGAAAGGATATTTATTTACACAAAATTTATCATGATTTGATAGAGGAGAAGAGGTATCATACAGACACAGAAAAATTTTTTATTCTTAGTAGTAGTTTGGGTTATGAAATCTAGATTTTAAATGGAATCAATATTGGCAACACATAAGTCTAAACTCACGTAAATGTCACTTAAACTTATAGCACTGGCACAACCTGAATTTGAGAAAAATGTTTGGAGTTTCTCTTTTGACTTTAAAGTAATATTTCACTCCTCTTCCTTCTGTCTTAATACTTTAAAAATCCAGAAACATTTATGTTTTGTGCTTTAGAAAAAATAGATGATTGTAAAATACAAATTTATCTTACTATATGGATGAAGATTGTAATAGTTAGAATGGTCCAAAGTGAGGTTGGACAGCCACAGGATAGAATAAATCTCTATTAGTAGAAATGGTCAAAAATAAACTAGCCAACAATTTAGAAGGGTCAGGTAGATTTTTAAGGACCCTTCTAACTTCAATTCCATGGTTCAATGACTTTCTGGGAGAGCTTTCATATGAACAATCCTCTTTATTTATGCAGCATCTTCAGTAGAGGTAAAATTTTCACTTTCTTCCAGCAATGAACTTTGTCCTTCCCAAGACCACACCCAGGGCTTCATTCACTTGCTTGGTATTTCACGAAGTTGGCTCTAGAGGCATGCATATCACAGTCTCTGAAATGCTTACTAAACTTTCCGATTCCTGGGCCACACCTCAGAACTACAAAAGAAGAATCTTTATGGGTGAGCCCAGAAATCTGCATATTTAACAAGCTTTCCAAGTGACTGATATACTCACTATAACTTGTGAACCACTGCTCGAATCCTTGACATTCATACTGAAAAGACATACCAGTAAGGATTACTTGGAGTTATGACTGCTATTACATAGTTATTTGTTCCTTAAGGAGTGAGTTAAGCTCACAAGCATTTCAAACACTAAGCATCTGACCACCTTTCGAGAATAAACTTACAGCATGTAAAATCTTCTTTCATCTTTCCATTGCAACAGACAACTTTCCGTTTTCATGAGCATTACAATTACTAAAAATAATCTTTCCCAAATCTTTTGTCTCACCAAAGAACATCAAGTGAATAAAGCCTCATTTATCAGCAATGTTTGCTTAAGATATGAATCTATAAACACTTTAGCTGCTTTTGCTTCGATCTGATATTTAAAAAGAACACAGTATTCAGATCACATTGGCAATCTTAACCAGAGAACACAAGTTAAGAAATCCAAAGGAATCATCTCAGTTATCTCCATTTTCCTGTAAAAATAATAAATATTTGGTTGTATACCAACTCATAACTACTCTACCATTTGTCCTATGGTGTATATGCAATTGCATAAGCAAAATTAAAAATCTAACCTATTATTTCTTCCATTACAATTTTCTTTAAAAGATCATGAAAAGGATGTAATTGTAGCATATTAAAAATATAGAATTAACAGCAAAACTCTGGCCAAATTGTGCTAATTGAGGGAAAGGTAGTTCAAATTTCATAAAAAGAATGCATGGTCAATAAGGCTTTTAAAATATTATTTTCTGTGAGATATCTGCACTCCTACATTTATTGCAACACTACTCACAAGAGCCAAGTTTTGGAATTAACTTACAAGTACATTAATGGATGAATGGATAAAGAAAATGTGATGCATATACACAATGGACTATTATTCAGCCATAAAAAAGAATAAAATCCTGTCATTTGCAACGAGATGGATGGAAGTGGAAGACATTATGTTAAGCAAAATAAGCCAGGCACACACACACACACACGCAGAGAAACAAATTTTGCATGTTCTCACCCATATGTGAGAACTAAAAATTAAAACAATTGAACTCATTGAGATAGAAAGTAGAATGATGGTTACCAAAGACTGGAAAGTGGTAGCAGGAACGGTGGCATAAAGTGGAATGGTTAGTGGTATGAGCCATTAGTTAGAATGAATAAGATCTAGTATTGGTAGCACTTGGTAGCAAAACACGGTGACTATACTCAATAATAATTTATTTTATATTTTAAAGTAACTATAATAGCGGAATTGAAATGTTTTCCTTTTCTTATTTGAGACAGAGTCTCACTCTGTTACCCAGGCTGGAGTGCAGTGGCGCAGTGGCACAAACTTGGCTCACTGCAACCTCTGCCTCCCGGGTTCAAGTGATTCTGCTGCTTCAGCCTTCCAAGTAGCTGGGATTCCATGCCCAGCTAATTTTTTTGTATTTTTAGTAGAGACTAGGTTTCACCATGTTGCTCAGGCTGGTCTGGAACTCCTGACCTCAAATGATCCGCCTGCCTTGGGCTCCCAAAGTGCTAGGATTACAGGTGTGAGGAATTGAAATGGAATTTCACTGCACTCAGCCCTAGAATTGGAATATTTCTAACACACACAAAAAAAGGATAAATATTTGAAGTGATAGATACACCAATTACTCCAATTTAATCATTGTACATTGTATGCCTGTATTAAAAGAGCATATGTGCTCCAGAAATATACACACCTATTATGTAGCCATAACAATTATAAATAAAAAATATTAAATATTTTCAAGAATATAGAGGATACTAAATTCCAAATGCGAAATGATGGTAATGAGCATATATAATCTTTTTAAAAGCAAAATAGCAAAGAAAAATAATTAATATTACTTAAGTTTTTGCAATTCATTCTATAAATAGAGTAGGTCCAATTCCTGCCTGAATATCAAAAATTCCAAATCAAGGGATTTTTGAAGTTTACTATTTAGCTGTCTTTTGGATTTGGATAGTCAAATTATCACATGGATTAGTTATCTTTCATGCCTGCCATAGTTTATAGTCTAAGGGCATTGTTTTAATTGAGATAAGAGTAATAAAATACTCTTGGACAGGTGGTGGCTCAGGTCTGTAATCTCGGCACTTTGGGAAGCCAAGGCAGGAGGACTGCTTGAGTCCAGGAGTTCAAGACCAGCCTGAGAAGCATAGTGAGATCCCCCTCCCCCATCTCTATTTATTAAGTCAAAAAATAACAATAAAAATAATACTCTCTAGGAAGAAAATGAAATTTCATTTTTAAAGTAATTCCCATGATTCCCCTTAGGTACCAATTAAACATAAAGCAAATGTTAACATGAGAAGGTTACAAAAACTTCTATCAGGAATATTTGAAAAGGTTACCTCAATTCATGAGAACATTTTGTCTGAGTTAGGAACCTCTTAAAATTTATAGATTCTATATTTTACTTGGCTTGGTGAGTTTTGCTTATTCTAGAAAAGAAGTTTTGCTTTGTGACCCTAAACAAGTTCAGAAGAGAAAATAATTATTCCTAGAATACACCCTATTAGAATCCCATTTTAGAGAGAACAGAGAAGTAAAACATTCTGCAAAGAGTGTGTGTTTTAGAATAATGTGTTACAATATGCTTCAGGAAATAAGTAGCGTTTCTTTGGCTATAAACCTTGATTTAACTATTCAGGTAACCACAGAACTGATACAGGGACAGAGTTAATAAGGTGGTGGCGTAGAGCATGGCAGACAAAGTGCAAACCCTAGAGGCAGAAAGTCCTTGTTGTAACACGGCTCTGAATCACCCTGAATAAGTTACATAATCTTTCTAAGCCTCAGTTTCTTAAATGAGGATGAATGATACCTATTTTCTAGGGTTTTATGGAGACTAAAGGAAATAATAGCTGAAATGCATTTAGCATTATATCTACTGTATATAAAGCCTCCAATACATATTAACCATTATATACATACCTATATATAATAGGCATGTACATATATAGACACATATACAGATGTTTGTATCTATGTACCTATATACATATGTAGGTACATATATTTAGCTATATATGTGTATATACCTAAACAAATGTATACACACACATAGATATATGTGTGTACACATGTTCCTGTGCATGAAAACTCCAGAAAAAACTTAAAGTACACACAATAAATTGTTAGTAAGTTCTAAGAAATAAAAAGTGGATCCTAAATAATCCATGTGTAGAACATGTCATTAAAAATACTATTTTCAAAGAACAAATGGTGGAATAGTAATGATACAATGTCAAGTAAAAATAAGGACATAAAACCATAGTTTCTATAAAAAATGTATCCACAGAAAAGAAACTGGAAGTACTGGAAGGAAATTTCTCAAATGCACACACAGTGGTGTTTTCTGTTTGGGGGCATTATGGATTGCACTGCATATGGTCTGATATCTACCATGGTGTTCCCTCTCTTATACTCCCGTTCATGCATGTCCTTTTAAATGTACAGATATTGGAGCTGCTAACTGAGCATACTATTTCACATGTGTTCTAGTACAATAGGATGATCACTGTCATTTGATTGCTTTTTATACAACCAAAGATGCACATATTTATTGAGCATTTACTCTGTGCCAAGCACTGAGTACACAAAGACACTGATTCTGCTTTAAGGATCTTACAGTATAGCAAAGAAAATAGAAAAGGTAAACAAGAGAAAAAGTGTGATGAATAGTCTGAGAGTATACCAGGTACTATGAGAGCAGTCCATTTTCTTCTTAGGCTTGGGGTACTTCAGCTGAATCTTAAAATATGAGTAAGAATAGCTTTGATTTCACATCTAAATGTCATGCATGTGAGAGAGTCTTGTGGAATTGTTCAGTGATCAGTGGAACACATGAGTGTAGAAATCAAGACAGTTCCAAGATGAAATGAGGGTTTGAGAGCCTCCAACACATAAGTGGACAGTTAAAGCCAGAATGGATGAAACCGATAAAAGTAAGCATGAAAAGGGAAACAGGAATATGATCTAGAATCAGAAAAAGGACAAGGCCCTCAAAAATACCATTAGTTAAGGGATATACATAGCAAGAGGACCCGCAAATGAAGGCTGAGAAGAAATGTAAAATACGAACAAAAACAGAGCTGATGAGGAAGCCCTGGAGTGAGAATTTTTAAAGAAGGGAGCAGACTGATAGTACTAGAAGATGCCTACTTAAGTGAGACATGAAATTAATTCATTGGCTTTAGCAGTCAGGTTCTTTTGGATACATTTGCCAGAGCAAACATGTGTGTCTTGTGAGTGTGCACATGGATGTATGTACACACTCATACATGAGATGGGAAGGTAGGGGCTGAGAGCATTAAATGGGTTGGGAACGTAGGAGGTGAGGGCACACACTAATACAGGGATGGAAAGGTAGAGGGTGAGGGCATTAAATATTAAAATGATGAGGCAAAATGGCATGAACAGACAATTCACAAAGAAGGAAATACAAATGGAAAATACAAATATATTTTTAAGTTGACATCTCTGGCTCATAAATGCAAACTAAAACTAGACACCAGTTTTATTTTAAATGACAATACTTCATGCTGGCCAGGGTACAGTGAGACAGCACACACTGCTGATAGGAACATGACATAATTCCACATTTTTCCTAGTGTCTACCTGGTGTAACTCATCTCCCCTTTCTCTGTGGCCCCATTGTATACTATTTGTAACATTTACTTGTCCTTATATTCTTCGTATATAACTCTTCCTCTGTTTGGCTTGTAAGGTTTGACCACTCTCTATTCTCATTAGTCTCTAGCATCTATCACAGTGTCTGACTCACAGTAATTACTTAATTACTTACGAGATGTTTGTTACATGAATTCATAAGGTCCAGAGTTCCTGTTTGATATATATTATTCTAGCTAAAATACAAAAATCATCCCTAGTTCATGTTATAATTTAAAGAAATTAAGCCAGGAAAAATGATTTCCTGTATTAATTCTGATAGTGTCTGTGAAATCAGTGACAAAGGTAGAGACATATCTTATGCATATCATGCGTATTCACAAGTATTTATGCTGTCCTGATCCACCTTCCATTTTGTTATTTCATTTCCCCCAAGGTAAATATTTTCTTTTGTTGAAGTCTCCATTTATCACCTCATCATTCTTTGAATATAAATTTTAAAAGCTATGAAAGCTGACTTGTCAATCAAGACAGTCATACCCCCTGCTGTTCAGCTGGGCGTATGACTAAACCTATGCCTAAGAAGTTTATTGAAATCAATGAAAATGGAAAATGTATAAATTCACTTGGTATTTGAGGTAGGAAAGTAAAACATGAGTAGGCTTTAAAATATATTTTTTATGTGCTTCATATTTCCTAAACTGTAATTTTAATGAATCATCAGAAATTACTGCATCTGTATATATCATTCAGGGAATCTCAGGAAAAGTAGTCATCACTGAGCCCTCAGGAATATGGATGTAACATTTCGATACCTCGTCTATGAGAGCCAAAGTCCCCCACCATCAGCATTACCTAGTGTTATTCTTCTAGGATTTATCAGCACCACCTGGAGTGTGAGGCCACTCAGCTCCTTCAAAGAACTTGGCAATTTTGTCTAACCAGGCCAAAACTGAACTCCTGTTCCTTTGCTTGCTTGTGGATACTGAAATAATGACAGTTTCTCTAACTATACATAACTATCCTTTTGTAATAAATCCATGTTACTCAATCAGGGGCATTTTTGTTCCCAGGAGACACAGACAATGTCTAGAGACCATTTTGGTTGTCACCCCTGGGAGTGGAGAGGGGGTTTGCTACTGACTGGCATCTAGTAGATGAACATCCCACAATGCACAGGAAAGATCCCCACAACAAACATCATCCTATCCAAAATGTCAACAGTAACAAGGTCAAAAACCTGATCTAAATGATAGAATAAATGCAGTCTGCAGGGAATCATATCCATCTTTTGAGGCCCAACTAAGTCTATCATCTTTTTCATGAGGTTTTCTCAGATCAACCAATAATGGTATCTTCACAAGTTGGACTTTTTGATGTATAATTTAGATCTGATGGTAACCCATCTTAAAGATGCGCTGAAGACTCCAATGTTCATATTCATATTTACTGCTGATACTTCTTTCTTCCCTTTTTGTGATTTGTCTGTGTTCTACGATAAAACTATTAGATTTATATTCAGAAACTAACTAAATATGTTACTTTTTCTTTCTAATTTTTTTTAACTTCTCCAGAATCTTATCTACTGTAACACTGGTTGCATAGAAAATAAGTTTTGAAGTGGGAAAGAATAACAAGCTATTGTCTTATTTTTCCAGCTAAAATGTTTGGGCAATATTTCTAGTAATTCACATTGCCAATGTCCATTGTTTGGCCATTCTACTAAGAATAAAAACAAACAAAAAAGGCTATGATTTTGGCCTCTGATCAATTACAAAATTCTCCTTTTATTTAAAGTATAAAGATTCAGCCTGTTATTTTTAATGCCAGGAATTCACATACTATTAAGCCAGTAGTAGTGGGAATGGGAGGCCTGAAAAAAATATTTTAAGCTCTGAATTAAAGCCAATAGTTGAATAGAGTTCATTAGCTACACTCTTACGAAACAAGTGGTTTTCTTGAATAAGAAAAGTCTTTTAATAATTCACTGTCATATTGGTTGATTATATTTCAGACTCTTGAGGGTCCTTCAATATACTGGTTATACACAAACGTAGAGTCTACAAGTACATATGAAAGTTTATCAAGAAATTGTTATATAAAACTATATGAAGGCTTTTTATAACTATTTCCATAAGACCTACCCAATTAAAAAAAAAAAAAAAAAGTCCAGCTAGGCAGGTTTACTTGGTTGTACATTTCCGAAAAAGAAGGAGACATTATGGAATATTCTGAATTCTGCCCAAGACTGAAGGGCATGGTGAGGTGGTGGAAAAATCACTGGCAGAGGTCAACTAGAAGGTGTTCATTTTCACGCTGAACTGAAACCTGCCTTCCTGTAACTTCCACACTGCACTGCTCGCATGTGAAGCAACACAAACCAAGTCCAATCTGTCTTCCACAGAAAACCCCTTCACATACTGAAGACAGCTGCCCTATTCTCCTCCAGGCTTCCCTTTAAACTCATTTTAAGATACATGAAATATCTAGCCTAATCAAAGATGAGAAAACAATATAATTCTGACACTTGAGTATAACTGAAGTGTGAGCAGTCTGTCTTTGGAGATTTAAATATAATTTGACTTAAACTCCAATATCCAAAAGTTGGAGCATGCTCCCACTTGTCTTCAGGGATTCTTGTATGAGAAGTGTTAAGACCTCACTCACTTTTCTCCTGGCTACCCCAAGCTCAGAGCCTGTGTTTTCAGTGACTATTTCAATTTATTTTATTTTCACCTTCTGTGGATGTTCTCTTTTTCTTCTGTCTGTAGTACTAACTCAAACATTAAACACAATCCCTTGTCCCAGATTTTCCCAAAACCAATCACACAAGGCATTGTGTTTGTATCAAATTTACTGTAGTTTTGGGGCAACAGAGGACACTTACATTATAGGAATGAAAATGACTTAAAATTATATAGCAGGCATCATTGTAAAATTATATAGTAGGCAACCCTGTTCTTAGAAGTCCTTTAGAAATCCTGTTTGATCTTATGCACTTTTAAAATTCTCCCATAGATTCCACTCATTCTCTTAGCTGCAGCATCAACTGGGCCACCTTGCTCAAAACCACTTTAGAGCATTCAGGTGTCCATTTCTTTGCCATCAGGTACTGTCTACTCTTACTTTAAATAACTTATATGTGTTTGTCCCACTTCCCTCATTTCCACAGGCCAGATCCCTTTCACCATATATGTGGCTTTTGCTTTCAGTCTCTGTCTGATGGAATCCCCCACACCACTGCCAGATTCAGCTTCTAAACACAAGGTTCTACTAAATCCACCTCTGCTCCAAATCTCTGCCCCAACCCTGCTGGGTTAAGTCTCACCTTTTTCAGAACAGTGCCACATCAGTTTGTTTCTGTAAGAGGCCATTCAAACATTCCTTAATACTAAACCATAATATTCTTACTAGTCCTCTACCAGGGAAATGCTGGTGCTGCTACACCTTTGTTCAAAATATCCCCCATCATATTAGTTTGCTAGGCTGCCATATGAAGTACCACACACTGGATGGCTTAAACAACAGAAATTTATTTTCTCATAATTCTAGAGGCTAGAATTCTGAGATCAGGGTGTTGGTAGCATGAGTTTCTTCTAAGGCCTCACTCCTTGGCTTACAGAAAGCTGTCATCAACCTGTGTCTTCACGTGATCTCCCCTTGGTGCGTGTGTCCTAATCTCCTCTTCTTATTAATATAAGGACATCAGTCATATTGGACTAAGGCTATATTAGTCTGTTCTCACAGTGCTATAAAAAATCGCCCGAGACTGGGTAATTTATAAAGAAAAGGGGTTTAATTGACTCTCATTTCCACATCGCTGTGGAGGCGTCAGGAAACTTACAACAGAAGAGAAAGCATGCATATTTTACATGGCAGCAGGTGAGAGAGAGCGTCAGAGAGCAGGGAAAACTGCTTTATAAAACCATCAGATCTCGTGAGAACTCACTCACTATCATGAGACCAGCATTGGGGAAACCACTCCCATGGTCCAAACACCTCCCATTGGGTCCCTCCCTCGACACATGGGGATTGTGGGGATTACAATTCAAGATGAGATTTGTGTGGGGACACAGACAAACCATATCAAAGGCCCACCCTACTGCTTCATTTAACCTTAATTAACTCTTTAAAAGCCCTATCTCTGAACACAGTCACACTCTGAGTTACCAGGAGTTAGAACTATAACATATAAATTTGGGGGGATAAAATTCAGCCCATGACATCCACCTAAGTATTCTTCTTCCTCCTACTTCTCTCGAAATTCCAGTCAATATTGAAGGACACATTTAAATCCTACTTTGAATTCTACCTCCTAATCATTCTACCTTGTCTTTCCTTCTTCCTCCTCTAAACTATATCCCATTCACTTTGGCGCTTGTAATAATTTTACCTTCCTGGGTGCAGGTCTTCTATCTCTAGAAAGTTTAAGCTCTTTTGAGCACTCTAGGTTCTTGCTAATTGCTTACTGTATATGAATTAAAAGCTCCACAAGACTGAGTCCAACTTCCAGTTTCAGGTCTAGCATGTGAAAAGCTTGAAGTCAGCACTCTGTCCTAACAAGTAAAAAGCTGAACAAACTGAAAGCAGATTGATTTTTCTTAACCTGAATTTTCTCCTTTTAAAAATATCTTCTCAGGGTCTTATTTACCATGATATTGCTTTCCTAATAATTAAATTCCTAAGTAGGAAAGAATTATTACCCATTACCAACTAAAAAGGTTCAAGTCTTTAGGAAGAAAAAAAATGTTCCTTCATAAACGCATATGTGAAATCTCTACTCTAATTTGCACTTAATCTTAACTTTCTATGTTTACTTTCCCCTCCTCATCACCTAAGTAGCTCTTTCAGACATATTTTTTCCAGAATATTTGTGACAACATACCAGAAAATATAGTCTAAGAATCTTATTCAATTCTTTCTTGTGCATTGGTCTCTGATAGTTTCCTAGTTCCAAGTGGAAGAAGGTGTCTTTCAAACTCTATACTTGAAAAATTCAGCATCTGAATATTCATGTGTCCCTTAACAATGACAATGTGTTCTGAGAAATGTGTCATTAGGCAATTTTGTCACTGTAACACCAAAAGGTGTATTTACCATAAAACTAGATGGTACATACTGTGTAGGTACTAGCCTACCACACTCCTAAGCTATACGGTATAGCCTACTGCCTCTAGGCAACAAACCTATACAGCATTTTACCCTTCTGAATACTGTAGGCAACTGTAACACAATGGAAAGTACATGTATATCTAAACATATCTAAATATAGAAAAGGTAACATGTTGCACTAAGGTGTTATGGTGGCTACAATAGGAGTTTTTCACCTCCATTATAATCTTAGGGGACTATCGTTATTTGCAGTCTGTTGTTAACTGAACCATGTTATGCGGTGCATGACAATATAATACAAACTAATATTTATAGTGCACTTACGTGTAGAGTATATTTCAATTGGTCTACCTGCATTATCTCATTTAATCCTTCACAATCCTATGAATGCATACTATGATTACTCCCATGCAGTTGAAGAAACTAAGGCATAGAAATGTTAACTTGCCCAAAATATCATGGTGAGTGAGGTATAAGTAGTCTAACAACAGTGTTCAAATGCTATGTATTGTTCCATCCCCAAAAAACAGGAAAGAGATTCTCTCACTCTCTGGGTGTGTTTGTGTGTGTATTCCTTTTAAAACACAATTTTTAAAATTTATAATTGCAAATTATTTTTAATGCAAATCACATATCCTTTTGATAAGGATATTCAATCATAGAAAATATAAGTATTTTTCTCTCCAATATTTCATATTATATTTTAATCAGTTGGGCAATGTGTATAAAAGAAAATAGCATTTACATGTTATTACGTGGTTTCCTTTGGAATCGGTTCTTTAAGGTCAAACCAGACGGCTGGCCTGCATGCGATTATGCTGCCCTCATGTGACAGACCTTGTGAACTGCAAGTAGAGTGAGATCCTAGCAAAGACCACCAAGCCCGAAAACCCAGAGGAGCTGAGAGTAGCTATTTCCCTAACTGTTCACTGACCATTTTCAAAACCACTTTTACCTGTGACCTCAAAACATCAATGCAATTTTCATATGTCCTTAGCCTACTTCTATTCAATGACTACAGGTATTTACAATACTGTGTATTTACAGGTCTTACATGCATTTACAATTTAGTAGTAGGCAGTATAAGAAATGCTTATTTCCTCTGGACATAAGATGCTAATAGAGAAAGGTGGCACATAATAATATTAAAAAATAACCAAAAAAGTCTTGAAATTTCTCCAGGGGCATACATAATTTACCTATTTGTTCATATAATCTGACAAGTGCTACCATTTTAAAATCCTTTTAGAAACATGGCATTTAAGATTGTAAACTTAAAGTCCTCTATGAATACTTATGAATGAGAATACAGCCTGTTTTGATGTGATAAATGTAACATACAACAAAAATCAAGGCAAATCTCTACTATGGTCCTCCTTCTCTCCTTGACACAGTTCATTGGCTTGCAAAGGAAATGGGAATGGCTAAAATTCTCCATTGACCATAAATTTTTATGATAGTTTCATTGACTATAGAGTTAAAAACTAAAAACAGAGTATCAAAATTACACCCTAGATGATGAGTAGTTGCCTAGAATATGGTATGTGAAGCCACCAAAAGACCTTTCAATGGCTCCAAATTATTTTTCAAACTGGCTTGCCCTAGAGCCTAGGATTCCTGCCATTAATACATTTTTTTTCTACTTACCATGTGATGTCTCTGGTATTTTTTATTTTGACATATCAAAATACAGCATTATCTGGAGACATAGGACACTATAAACCACAAATTCCTTCACACAGATTAATTACTCTGAATACTTAATGTCAAAAGGAGAGCAATGAGTAAGACCTTGAGGTCACGCTACAGGTAATAATTTATGGACAGGAGGATACAGGTGTGGTCCGAAGGATATAGTACTGCTGAGAAGAGCGCCCAGCCTGGGCAAGAAAGGATCATTTACCAAAAGAAGCCAACCATGGACAGGGAAAGCAGAAAGAAGCTGAAGATAAACTTGGACTGCTGGAGAACTGCATGTAAGACTGGCTCTTTGAAACTAAAATATAAAATTATCTAGTAAAGAGGAAAAATTTTATCGGACTTTACAGGTTAAATAAAACAAATATCAGAATGACCAAGTTTGTTTTCAAAGGACTTTAAAACTTATTACTTCACTCACTTTTTAAATAAAAAATTCTAACTTAAGCACATCACAAGAGAAGATCAGCAAATGGCCAATCAACAAGTGAAAATGTATTCAATGTCATTGCTCCTTAAGGAAATATAGAGTACAGCCACAATGTGCTGACCCTCTAGGCAGAGACCAGAATGATTTAATTAAAATCACAGTAACAAAGTAAATTTCAGATGTCTCACCACAGAGAAAAGGGAGAAGGTAGCAAGGTGATGGACGTGTTAATGAGCTTGATTTAATCATTCCACATTGTGTACATGCATGGGAACATGACATTCTACTCCATCAATGTAATCCAAATATTTGTCAATCAAAAATACTAATAAATAAAATCAAAGATGAAAACAATTCTGCACATAGAAATATCAAATAGTATAAAAATACTAATACATCTTTTAAATATTAAATAGAGTACTCTATCACTTTGTGGCCAGGATGAGGAAAGGGCCATATTCTGTTTCTAATGATCTTACTCACTGTATATCTTGAAATGTTTAGAATATACTAAGTAAATGTAAAAACAAGAAACATAGCCAAAATAATGTGCTCCCAAATAAGGAAGAGATTTTCACAATTCCCAAAAATCTAAGTCCAACCTTCCCAAACTATAAAAACAAACATTAGAAAGTTAACCAAGTAAGTGATCTATAAACTGTTTTTTCTTACCTCTGAGAAAGCAATTGTTAGTTGATTCTTTTCTGGTGATCTCTTTTTCAGGTTCATGCTTATTTGCAGTGTAATAGCTCTACTTTCCACAGGAGATAGCAATACAATATCTATACAATATCCTGGGGAACGACTTGTTTCTCTTGTGATTATGAACACATAAATTGTTCATAATACCTCCTACTTAAATTTTTCTCTTTTGGTAACCAGGAAACACCCCAAGGAACAATAGGAAAGCAAACTTATTGATGGAGGGAAATGGTATTCGATTCCTTGAATGGCTGTGACATCCACGCCGGGTAAAGAAAGCAGCCACAGCTGCTGGAGCTGCTCCTTCCAGTAAAGGCCAGCGCAGAGCCCTAAACAGGGTTATCTTTCAGTCTTTGACCTTTTTCCACTCAGCAGACAACATGCTTTAGGGGAAGGATCAATTTTTAGTTTCTAATCCCTAAGGATGATATCCAAAGTATTTTATTAAAAAAAAAAAAAAAAAAAAAAAAAGGAAAGGGAGATCCAAGATGGCGGATTAGGAGCAGCTCAGGATTGCAGCTCCCAGTGAAAGTGCAGAGGGTGAGTGGACGCCGCATTTCCAGACGGATTTTTATTACCCCCAGACCAGGAGATTCCCAGGCGGAGCAGCCCCACG
>CAUYQU010008538.1:0-49817 GCA_963574635.1 Cheracebus regulus | reverse complement strand
ACAATGAGAAAGAAAAAGTTCAGGTCAATATTCCTGATAAACATAGACACAGAAATTTTCAACAAAATACTAGCAAACTATATCCAGCAGCACATCAAAAAGTTAATTCATCACAATCAAGTAGGCTTTATTCCTGGGAAGCAAAGTTGGTTCAACATTGCACAAATTAATAAATGTGATTCATCACATAAACAGAATTAAAAACAAAAACCATATGATCATCTCAATAGACACAGGAAAAATCTTCAATAAAATCCAACATCCCTTTATGATTAAAACCCTTGAGAAACTAGACACTGAAGAAACATGCCTGAAAATAATAACAGCCATCTAGGACAAACCTGCAGCCAACATTGTACTGAATGTGCAAAAGCTGGAAGCATTCCCCTTGAGAACTGGAACAAGACATGAATGTCCACTCTCACCCATTCTATTCAACACAGTACTGGCTAGAAATCCTAGCCAGAGAAATCAAGTAAAAGAAAGAATAAAAGTCACCCAAATAGGAAAAGAAGCCAAACGATCTCTCTTTGCTGATAATATGATTCTATACCTAGAAAACCCTAAAGACTCCACCAAAAAGGTCATTGGAACTGACAAATGACTTCAGCGAAGTTTCAGGATATGAAATCAATGTCCAAAAATAAGCAGTATTTCTATATGACAATAATATTAAATCTGAAAGCCAAATCAAGAATGCAGTCCTATTCACAACAGTCACACACAAACATAGAAAATACTTAGAAACACACCTAACCAAGGAGGTGAAATGTCTTTATGAGAAAAACTACAAAAACTTACTGAAATAAATCAGAGATGATACAAACAAATGGAAAAATAATCTATGGTCATGGATTGAAAGACTCAATATCATTTAATATCTACAGAATTAAAGGTATTCCTATAAAATTACAAACATGTTTTTTTCCACAGAACTAGAAAAAAGCTACTCTAAAATTCATATGTAACTAAAAAAGAACCTGAATAGCTGAAGCAATTTGAAGCAAACAGAACAAAGCTAGAGACATCTTAATGCTCAACTTTAAATTATACTATAAGGCTACACTAACAAAAACGGCATGATACTGGTACAAAAACAGGTACACAGACCAATGGAACAGAGTAGAGATCCCAGAAATAAAGCCACACACCTAATGCAGCCATCTGATCTTTGACAAAGTCGACAAAAATAAGCAATGGGGAAAGGACTCCCTATTCAATAAATGGTGCTAGGATAACTGCCTAGTTATATGCAGAAGAATGAAACTGGACCCCATATTTCACTGTATACAAAAATTAACTCAAGATGGATTGAAGATTTAAATGTATTGCCTCAAACTATAAAAATCCTAGAAGAAAACATAAAAAGCACCATTTTGGACTTTGGCCTTGGGAAATAATTTATGACTAAGTCCTCAAAAGTAATTGCAACAAAAACAAAAATTGACAAGTAAGACCTAATAAAAAAGAGCTTTCTTCATAATAAAAGAAACTATCAATAGAGTAAACAAACAGCCTACAGAATGGCAGAAAATATTCACAAACTACGCATCTGACAAAGGTCTAACATCCAGAATCTATAAGGAACTTAAACAATCCAACAGGCAAAAACAAAAACAACAACAGCAACGAAAAACAAAGACAAAAACATTAAAAAGCGGAAAAGTGGGCAAAAGACATGAACAGATACTTCTTAAAAGAAGACATGGCCAGGCATGGTGGCTCAAGCCTGTAATCCCAGCACTTTGGGAGGCCAAGGCAGGCAGATCACAAGGTCAGGAGTTTGAGACCAGCCTGGCCAATATGGTGAAACTCTGTCTCTACTAAAAATACAAAATCTAGCTAGGTGTGGTGACAGGCACCTGTAGTCCTAGCTACTTGGAGGGCTGAGGCAGGAGAATCACTTGAACCTGGAGATTGGGAGACAGGTTGCAGTGAGCCGCGATCGTGCCACTGTATCCCAGCCTGGGTGACAGAGTGAGACTCTGTCTCAAAAAAAAAAAAAAAAAAAAAGACATACAAGTGGGTGACAAACATATAAAAAATGCTCCACATCATGAATTATCAGAGAAATGCAAGTCAAAATCACAATAAAATGCCATCTCACACCAGTCAAAATGTATATTATTAAAAAGTCAAAAAATGACAGATGCTGGCAAGGCTGCAAAGAAAGGATAACACATATATCGTTGGTGGGAATGTAAATTAGTTTAGCCACTGTGGAAAAGAGTTTGGAGATCTTTCAAAGAACATAAGACAACTACTATTTGGCTCAGCAATTGCATTACTGGATGTATATCCAAAAGAAAATAAATCATTCTACCAAAAAGACTTGTGCACTCATATGTTCATTGCAGCACTGTTCACCATAGCAAAGACATGGAATCAACCTAGGTGCCCATCAATGATGGGCTGAATAAAGAAAATGTGGTACATATACACCTTGGAATACTACACAACCACGAAAATGAATGAAATTATATCCTTTGCAGCATCATGTTTAGAGCTGGTGGCTGTTATCCTAAACAAATCAATGTAGGAACAGAAAACCAAATACCACATGATCTCACTTATAAGTGGGAACTAAACCTCAGCTACTCATGGACATAAAGATGCCAACAATAGACACTGGGGGCTATTAGAGGGAAGAGGAGGGAGCGGACTAGGATTGAAAAACTAACTGTTGGATACTATGCTCTCTACCCGGGTGATGGGATCATTCACTCCCAAATCAGCATCAAACCCGTTCCTACAGAATTATTTTAACTGGTGTACGATATACACATACTGTTTACTACTTTAGAATACCCTGAGAAATTTTCCACTTGGGGAGCTAGCATGGTTTTCTTTGCTGTTGCTTTCAGCAAATAATATAGTTCATCATACACTCAGCACTCCATTTTTAAAATTGCAACTTATAAAGCTAAATCACATAAAAATAAACAAATTGGAAAAAGCAAGAACTAAATCAGAATAACATCATTTATAACATACCTTTTTCTGGAGGATCTTGATGAGCTCAAGCTTTATCTTATCTTTATTTTTGAGTATTTGATTGAAATCAAAATATGGTTACATCTGCTTCAATTTGGAAGATGCTATGATTTTTTGATTTCTAAAGATCTAAGTGTCAGAAAAATTGACCAGATTTATTTTTCATCAATCTAAAACTTCTAGTTTTACTGATGTGATGTAATATAATTATATAGCTTATGAAAATATACAGTAATACTTATTATCTATAGAGTTTTATATAATAATATTAACTAGTCAAATCTTGTATAAAACCTAATAAACCAAGAATATTCTTGAATAATAATACTCAGAATGGCTTATTATTTCCTTAGTATAGATATGACTTTTTATTGTTACTGTAGCTCTAATTTAATGAATAATCAATTTTTAAAATTCTATTTGTTTCACCCTGAAAAAAACTACCAACACAATTTTATTGATATTATTGGCACCATGCCAGATCCCTGGAAAATTAAAAAATACTGTGCAAACTACAACTATAGCCACAATTTTCATATCATTGTAACATACTAAATTTATAGACAAACTAGTTCTTGTTAGTTAATTTTGTTAAATAAGAGTGAAAGTCACGATGAGTTGCAGAAGGCCATGATTTTTATGTAGTGCAAATCTGCAAATGTTTGCAATCAACAGGTCTCACACTGGAAGTAGTTAATATTAATGCAACAGATCCATGATTATTTAATTGTGCCATTTTTTTTTTTCATTTTGAGCAAATCAAAGGAAGTCTGTAGAATGCGGTGGTTAGCAGCACCAACTTTGGAGCCACATTCAAATAGTCACTCCCCACCTAACAATCTGGGTCACAGTTCATAAGACGTTTGATCTTTCATTGCCCCAGCTTCCTCGTGTGTTAAATTGGGGAACTGTCCTTACAATCTCTTATTAGGGTCCAGTTAACTGGTACCCAGAATATTGTGAAAAGAGTCAGAGAAGCCAGCAAAATGGAGCTTAGCCAAAAACATCTCACCACTAGTTGCCTCTGCCTTAGCACAAACCTCCCCCAGAGCTCCTCAGAGCAGGCAAGTCTGTGATAAACTCAAGTTCTCTGCAGTTGGCAAGCAAAATGAGCAACATCTGGCACTAATTACCTCACTGCCATACGCTGGTCAGCAGTGAACCACCCTGATGACTTTTTTAGTGATCAGATGCAGAGCATATTGCCTTCCATCAGGGTCAATAATTCTATGTTGCTGCTAGGCAGAGTGGATGTTTCAGGTGCCCAAGGGTTGACTCACACAGTGGCAGGTAAGGTCTATTAAGGTAGGCAGGGATTCTTGGTGGGTACAACAGCCTTGAACCCTGTATTTCTGTCTTCACATATATTAGTTTGTCCTTTTACGGTGAATACACCCTTTTTATATTTATGTTACCTTCAGGATATTGCTCTAACAATGCATACATATCCTGCAAATTAGATCTTCATCAATAATTTTAAATAGTTGAATTGACAATGTTGAATTAGCTTCAAAATCCATTCCCACTTTCACAAGCAATTTCAACATTGATTTGTCAATGAAATACAAAGAAGAGCTGTTCGAATCTCTAAATATGATTTCAACTGTGGTATTTTTTTTGTAAGCTTATTATGAACAAAGTTTTATTGATTATCACATCAAGAACTTTAAAATATCATCATTTAAAACGCTTGACCAGGAACTTCATTGTACCATTTCAAGCACAAGATCTGATATTAAAAAGAAATGTTCAGGCCAGTTATGGTGGCTCATGCCTATAATCCCAGCACTTTGGGAGGCCAAGGTGGGTGGATCATTTGACGTCAGGAGTTCAAGACCAGCCTGGCCAACGTGTGAAGCCCTGCCTCTACTAAAAATACAAAAATTAGCCAGGCATGGTGGCAGGGGCCTGTAGTCCCAGCTTTCTGGGAGGCTGAGGCAGGAGAATTGCTTGAACTTGGGAGACAGAGGTTGTAGTGAGGAAAAATCACACCACTGCCCTCCAGTGTGGGTGACAGAGGATGGAGCGAGATTGCACCTCAAACAAATAAACAAACAAAAAACATGTTCAGAGAAACAAATTTAAATTTCTCATTTAAATTTTGAAAGCTGAGATTTGAATGTTTTATAGCCATTAATTACATACTATATGACCAATGTTTTCCTAATAATTAAATAATATAAAGAAAGTGCAATGAAAATTTTTTGTTTATCAAACACCATGTGGATATCTCTAGCATGACCCAATCTCCCATGTATTTGCTCCATTTTTCCATAGAAATATTATTTTTCTGGTGGTGCCATGCATCAATAATTGGGAGAAGTATTTAAAACCAAGTATGGTATAAGCCAAAACTGAAGTTCACTGCAAACATTAGAATAAGAAGGTAGATGTATACTACTAATAAGGGAAAATCTCCAAGCATAGTAGACATTGCTAGTTCTTACCAATAATGGGTTCTTCTTTTCTTCCTTGGCATTTGGGAGACTGCATGTCTTATCATTCTCACAGTTGGGCACTGAACAATTATCTAGTTCTGGATAATATTATGTGAGAAGACATGACACGTATCACTTCTGGTGTGAGATTTTCCAGTTTTCTGCTTTTCTCTGCCTTGCAACTAACAACATTCCAGATGGTGGAGCATCAGTCACTCTGGACCATTGAGTGAGTGACTACATGGACAAAGGAGCTGTCCTCAAACCCAAAGATCTGCAGCACATCTAAACATTTATGAGTAAATCCACTGACAGAAGGTTATTTGTTCTCTCAGCATAAACCTAGCTTATCCTGACAAACTTGTCAAAATATTAAATAAAAAAGATTGTAAAATTCACCAGGGCTTATATCTAGGCTAAATTAAGAATTATTAAAAGATAATAGAAAAAATAGATCATCCTGCAAAATTATGGGTAAGTATCCTGAACACAAAAGATACACAAATGCTCAATATATGTATAGAAAGGTGCTTAACTTTAGTAATGAAAGAAATGCAAATACAAACATAGAAAAAGACCACACATATGCCATAATGACTAAATTAGGCAAACCCAATCCCACATGTTAGCAAGGTTTCAAAGCAATGGAAACTCCGGCAGAAATGTAAATTGGACCAACCATTTTGCCCAACAGTTTGGCATTATTTACTAAATTTGAATCTATTTAGTTCAATAGCTGAGCCTATGACTCAGCTATTCCATCAAGAATCAACTACATATCAATGTAAAAGATGCAACACCTGAAAATAAAAGTAGACTAGATAATTAGATAATAGATAATTGGAGAGTGGTGTGTTCACATACCGGCATATTTATTATTCACCAACAATGGCAAACAAACTATAGCAAGACATAATTACATGGATAAATTGCATAATATAACATTGACTAAAAAAGCCATAAACGGAAGACCTATTATATGTTTCCTTTTCATAAGTTTCAAAACTTGCAGAAGTGTCTATTTTGACGGAAGTCAGAATCATGTCACCATTGATGAAGAGATAGAAGTAGTGATTGTGCGGTTGCATGAGGAACTTCCTCATGCTTCAAAATTACTATCTTTCCTTGAGTGGTGGTTACTGGGGTGTTCATTCTGTTACAATTCACTGTGGAGAATATTTGTTCTGCACATGTTTTCTGTGTGCTTGTTACTCTTAAAGAGCTAGTAATGTAACTAATGCAAAAATTCTTTCTGATTAATATGTGGGTAGGCAAAGAATACAGTCTGAGAGCATGCATTTCAAGTGAATTACACTGTATGGTAAAATTATAAATGGTTTTATATTATTCTTCATATTTTTAATTTTATATATTTTATTATACTATTTTAATTTGGAAGAAAATAAAACTATTATATAAAAACAAATACCTCAACCTTATGGCAGGCTACAAAATTTCCTTCATAATTTTCTTCAATTTATATCTCTTTCACTAATTCTTATTTTTCAGAGGCATTACATTTAATATAACATTTAAAAATGTATCTTTGCATTTCCATTTGATTTAATTACTACTATTTTAGCAGTAAAAGTCTTACTGCATGATTAGTAATTTATTTCAACTTTATTTAAAATATTAGTAGGCTTGGCTGGAAACTGAGCCATCATTTTTATTGGTTTCTATTAGAAAATACATTCTGAGTTATTAAGAGTAATAAAGAAAAACTTTTAGGACTTAAAACTCCTTTGGTTAAGTTGAAATCTTTGCTTTTACGAAATTGTTTATGTGAATATCTCCTATAGTTTGTGACATAGGAAAGCAAATCTGTTAAGTGTATATAAATGCATATTGTACATTTTATTTGATCCTCTTAGTTTGGCTGTGTCTGCTGATTTTTTTTGACATAAGAAGGTTATAGCTGAAGTAGTAGTTTTCAAAAATGTTTTGTGAAGATTATTTCCGAGAGATGTTACACACACGAGCACGCATATGTGCACACACACAGGCACACATACACACACATCCCTACTCTTGTTTTCAGAAGTATTGGGGAAGTGATATACTTTCTAACTCCCCTTGGAGATTGACAGATCTCAGAATACCTAGGACTGCAAATCATAAACAAATGAGCCTTCTTTATTGACCTTAACACATACTTCCCCACATTTATTTAAAACAGAACACTTTCCCCACTCACTACAGCTTTCAACAATCCCAGTTCATGAAATCCTGGCTTACATCTAAGGCATATTTGGTACAGTCATCTGTGATCATCAAGTGTGACACTCCATTTCGTCTCTACGTAAAACACATTTGAGTAATTCTTTGTCAAATCGGAAGAACGATGATTCTCATCTTTCTCCTCTCCTTCCCTAAAATGCCTTTGTTTTACGCAGTTTTAACCACAGTGGTAAAGCCAGGATGTGGTAAAACTGTTAAATAGGCTTTGTCCCACATTGCCTGCCCCTACGCCCCCGTTTCTATGCCACTTCTGGAGACCTGCACCTCCCCTGCTGCAAACCAAGGCCCCGCGCACCTCCCATCAGCCTCACCCCTGATGATCAGCATGCCTCTCCAGGGCCCACAGAGCCTTTTGCCTGTGGGATCTATTATTTAAAAAGGGCCTTTCATCCTCTCATCTATTCTATTAAAACTTCCATTTTCTGGGTATGGTTGTTTGGAGAAAATCATTTTCACAATTTCACATATTTAGAGATAGCATAGCCTAATGCATTTTTTCCCTCTAAAATGGTAGCTTTTTTTTCTTTTTCTTTTCTTCTTCTTTTTTTTTTTTCAAAGACTGAGACTTCTAAGTTTAGAATTAGAGTTAGAAAGATAATCAAGTACATTTTATCAGGAAAGAACCTGGGGAGATATTTTTTAGAATTCATGTATCAGATCATGTAGGAGTGATAAACTCCAGCCTTGTCCAAGTTCTGTACTGGGCTCACTCGGGTTCCAATGGCATTGGCTTGGACAACAGGAGCCACCTGTAGTAGGCATATTTCCACATATACTTGCACTGCTTAGAACAGAGATTGAAAACTATGGCTCAAAACCAGTTTTGGGCCAGCCCATGAGCTAATAATGGTTTTAACATTTTTCAATAGTGGACAAAAATATCAAAAGAATAATAATATTTTGCAAAATATGAAAATTATATAATGTTTATATTTCAGTGTCCACAAATAAAGTTTTATTGGAACATAGCTAATGGTCATTTGTTTTTGTGTTGCCTGAGGCTGTGTTTACATTACAGCAGCAGAGTCCCTAGTTGTGACAAAGACTACATGGCCTGCCAAGCCTAAAATATTTACAACCCGGCCCTTTACACAAATGTTTGCATGCTCTAACGTAGAAGAGAGAAAAACATCCAAATGCAGCTGCATGGTCACCTCACCTCACCACTTTCTGATCTAGAATACACTACATGTGCCTTCTATCCTCACACTAACTCTAACATGTAGGTCCCTCAGGGAACAGGTTTTTTTTTTTTTTTTTAATTTGCTTCTTGAGGTCTTAAACTTTTTATTTTATAAAACTGCCAAAGTAACAATTGCTTTTCATGACAAATCAAAGAGTTAAGAGATGGTTTTAGAAAAAAGAAAAACCTTCTTTACAAACCTGTGAAATTCCTCTATCAAAAGTAAGCAACATTAGCCATTTGATATGTATTATTCCACAAGTTGCTCTAAGCTTAGTAAAACAGAAACAAGCATGTACAGGATAGAATAATTCAATCTTTGAAAGCAAAGCTAATCTGGAGAGTGAAAAGGCAAACTTGGATAAAAAGTTATGGACATATAACTTATATAACATACATACTTATATAACATATAACACATATACACATGCACACAAACAGTACTCCATATTTTTATAAAAAGACGTATAAGGAATGTATAGTTATTAAAACACACATGTATACACACACAAAACCAATGCTCCACACTTTTAGTAAAGAGCAGCCACTGATAGGTGTTTTATAACCCATTGTTTTCAGTTGTTCCTACTAGTTTAGGGTGTACCATGATTTATATATCCATTCACTTTTGGATATACATGCATTTTTCCTTCTTACTTCTAATCTAGGGGTGATAAACACATTACTTATAAATCCTTACATAATGGAGATTTTTTTTTTTTTTCTGTAAGATAGAATCACCAGTGTGTCAAAAGGTTTGTGGATAGGAAGGGTAGTGGGGGTTGAGGATGAGCTGGGAATGGTTAAAGGGTACAAAAAATAGAACACATGAATAGGGTTATAATTTAACTGTACATTTAAAAATAGCTAAAATAATATAATTAAATTGTTTATAACACAAAGGATGAAGGCTTGAGGGGATGACTACCCATTTTCCATGATGTGATTATTACATATTGTGTGCCTGTATCAAAACATCTCATCTAATCCATAAATACATACACCTATGTACCCACAAAAATTAAAAGTGCAAAATAATTTTTAAAAGATTTGAGGCAGGAGAATAGGGTTTGGAGGCAGGGAACCAAAGGCTGATTTGTACTGACTTCCTGGAAATAAATCAAAAGGAAAACCCCAATTTTCCATGTCCAGGTAACAAAAACAGAGGCGACTCCCTTCTCAAGCCCCGCCCTTTCTGAGTGCAGATGAGAAATGAAAAGTACCTCTGATTGGTCTCCTCCTGCAATCAATCAGACATTTGAAAAGAGTGTAACTTTGTAACTTTACTTCAGCCTTTGTGACCAATCAGACTGGTCAAGGGACACTCCTTTATTTACATAGGGTGTAAACGAACTAATCAATGGGAAACTTCTAGAGGGTATTTAAACCCCAGAAAATTCTGTAATCAGAGCTCTGGAGGCACTTGCTCGAGCCAAAGTACACTCCACAGAGTGTACTTTCAATAAATCTGTGCTTTCTTGATTCATTCTTTCATTGCTTTGTTTGTGCATTTGGTCCAATTCTTTGTTCAAAGCAGCAAGAACTTGGATGACTTGTAGTCCACTGGTAACAGGTTTATGCCATGTTCTTACAAAATAAAAAGCTAGTTTTCCGCTGGGCATGGTGGCTCACGCCTGTAATCCCAGCACTTTGAGAGGCCGAGGTGGGTGGATTACCTTAGTTTAGGAGCTGGAGACCAGCCTGGCCAACGTGGTGTAACCCCATCTCTACTAAAAATACAAAAATTAGCCAGGCATGGTGGCATGCGCCTGTAAGCCCAGCTACTTGGAAGGCTGAGGCAGTACAATTGCTTGAGCCTTGGAGACGGAGGTTGCAGTGAGCCTAGATCATGCCACTGTACTCCAGCCTGGTGGACAGAGTAACACACTGTCTCAAAAAAAAAAAAATACATAAATAAAAATGAATACAAAGAAGATAAACACAAATGATATGTGTTTTTTTGAATACAAAGACATACACAGAAGATAAACACATTTTCAAAAGCACTAAAAAATTTCAATACAATTTGTTACATCTTGATTTTTAAAAGTCAGTATTACAGTAATACCAAATCTCTGTTCATATTAATTTAGTGTCCCTCCTTGATTTATTTGACAGTATATGCTGCAAATTTAACCTTGGTTGAAATTATTAATCAAAGTCTGTTTCTTATTGTTATACTTGCCTGATTTATATTTTCATTCTTTTAATCTATCTGAGGCATTTACTTTTAGTTGAGTTGACTGTATAAAACACATAGCTAATTTTAATTTATGAAGCCAGGCACGAGTGTTTATGTTTAAATAGACAAATTTACTCCCCATTTAAAATTATCAATAAAACATATCTGACTAGTATTAATTTCTTAATCTAATCTTATTTTTGTGTATATTTCCTGTGTTCTATTTTTGCTCATCAGATTTCCTTTCCTTTGTCTTGCTTTGTGTGTAATAGATGGAGTGAGCACGTGTCTATGTGACTGTATTTGTAAGGTTAATAGTTCTTTTAGTGGATATCTGTGTATTTACAATACTTACCCCTTTCTCTTTGTGTAACTACTGTAAGCAGCATTTATTAATGTTCCACTTTGACAGATGAGCAAATCAACATACACTACCTCTGTGCTCTTCCTTTTGTAGATTTTATTTATTCTGTTTTAATACATTTATTTAATTAGCTTATACTGTTCATCCTTTATCCATTATAAGCATGACTATTAAGTTTTAAGAACTACTATGCAATTACATGGATTCTTCAATTTATTGTCCGTCACTATCTCACAGTTCTTTTCTTAACCTTGATCAAACATTTTTATTTTTATTTTGAGACAGAGTTTTGCTCTTGTTACCCAGACTGGAATGCAATGGCGTGGTCTTGACTCACCACAACCTCCACCTCCTGGGTTCAAGCAATTCTCCTGCCTCAGCCTCCCGAGTAGCTGGGACTACAGGCACGTGCCACCATGCTCAGCTAATTTTTTTGTTTTTTTAGTAGAGACAGGGTTTCACCATGTTGACCAGGATGATCTCGATCTCTTGACCTGGTGATCCAACCACCTCAGCCTCCCAAAGTGCTGGGATTATAGGCGTGAGTCACCTCAACCGGCCACATTTTTATTTTTTATAACTTCAATTTTTAGATTCAAGGGGTACATGCACAGATTTGTTATGTGGGTGTATCACCTGATGGTGAGGTTTGGGGTACAGTTGATCCCGTCACCCACATAGTGAGCATAGTGCACAAAAAATTAGTTTTTCAACTCTTGCCTCCTTCCCCTTTCCCCACTCCAGGAGTCCCTAATGTCTATTGCTGACATCTTTACATCCATGAGTACTCTATGTTTAGATCTCACTTACAAGTGAGAACACCTGGTATTTGGTTTCCTGCTTCTGCATTAATTTGCTTAGGATAATGGCCTCCAGCTGTATCCATGCTGCAGTAAAGAACGTGATTTTGTTCTTTTTTATGGCCCCATAGAATTCCGTAGTATATAGGTACCACATTTTATTTATTCCAACCACCACTGATGGGCACCAAGATTGATTTTTGTCATTGCTATTGGTCTTACAGTTTTTATTCGTCCAAATGTTATCTTTGATTCTCACATCTGTGGCCATATACCATAGGGTTGTTTATATTTATTCCCTATTATGAGAATGGAGTCAATGCTCATAAGCCATCAGAATTTTGACTACAGTATGTTCTCCTATCACTTGGTGACCTAGATTCTGTTGTTGAGTTTCATTTTTAAGAATGATTCAAGTCTTTTAAGAATGATTACTAGGGTTCTTAAATCTTTTAAATTGTATGTCATCCCTGATACAATACTCTTGGGTCATACATTCCCTCTGTACTTTGTTATTATATCTTTGTGGTTCTCAATGTGGGAACAATTTTAACCCCACCTTCCGCCTTGAAGACATCAGGCATCTGGACACATTTTTGTGTGTGGCAACTTGAAAGAGGAGCAGTGTACTTCTGGCATCTTGTAAATAGAAGCACTGGGCAGCTCCTCACAACCAACTGTCTCACTCAAAATAACAATCTTGGGTACATTTTTATTCCAGAATCAAATGCATCTGGGTAAAACTATCAAGTCAGCCTGATTTTGGTCTCTTTGTATATCACTTAATTTTTTGCACAAATACCTGAAGAATTCATTTTTTCAATTGATTATGTTACACAGTTACTGTATCAGTATTAAATAAGTGCTTCAGATTTTTTAAATCCAAGTTTGTCTTTTTGTTCTCCAGATTAGCTCTACTCTCAAGGGGTGAATTATTAATGGAACTACAATCTGTGCCAACACCACATGATCTCCAGCGTCTCCACTCAGCTTACAATCCCCAAGAACTCTTTGCCTGCCTGGAAGTCTTGCCTTTTGTATGAGTATTTCAGCATTTAGCCAAAACTACAAATATGGATATTTGTTAACCAACTCTTCTGAGAGGCTCCCATCTTACTAATGCCAATCACTTCAACCTCATTAAAACTGAATTTCAGTTTCTTCCACGCGGTAAGACTGATTAATACTTTTTGGGCTCTGTTTCTTGGGGTCACGGGTTGACACCTGTCAGCAAGAGGAAACCAAAATGAATGTTGAGATTGTTTATTGGGTTTCCCTTCTCTCAGGCATCACGGACCTTCCATGTTTGTTCAGTGCCTGTAAACGATTGTTCTTTATGAATTTTGTTTTTGTGAGTACCAGGTACATTTGATGTTTGTTATTCCATCATGGCTGAAACTGAAAGGCAGGTTTTGCATTTAGAACTTTGTCTTCCACTTTATTCATAAAAATGTATTCTAATATTTTATTAAAAGCATTTCATAACTTTGTTTTTCTTTAACTCTTGTGTTTTAATATGATATGAAAATAATCTACTTATTTCATTTTTTCTATGTACCGAATTCATTTGTCCAATACCATTTAATTAGTTATCAATCTCTTGTCCACTTAGGTGTTGGAAAGGCAAAACAAAATGGTTCAACTACCTGGTTTCAAGTTCTTTGTTAGTTTCATGACTTTGGGCAGATCACATCATTTTTCTGGCTCAGTTTCCTTATTTGTAACATGCAAACAAAAATACCATGTATATCATAGAAAGTTATGACTTAATTTATGAAAAGAGCTTAGAGTCATATATGGCACATTGTGAGCATTTGTTGCAAGCACAACTGTTATGTAATCACTTGTGATATATTTTATATACTCAATTTTCATAAATATACGTGAGGGTAGTTCTAGACTTTCTATTTTGTTCCAATGATACTCATTGTCTGTTTCTATCCAGTATTATATTATTTGTTCTTTGCTATAGTTTTTGTGGTTATTTCTGATGAATAAAACAAAATTCAAATTTGTATGGGCAGGAGGCATAATTTTTCAAAAAACATATGAGGAATAAAGAATAACATGGGATTACAGGTCTAGATAATATCAAGTTTTACAGGCAGTCAATTATTATAGCTTTATCATATGTCTTATTTGTTAATCTGAAAATACCATTGCTTCTACTTCTAATTAAATTTCCACTATTACTGTACTTTTATTATTAAATATATATTAAGAATCAGTTTTTCATTTTTTTCTCTAAATTCTTCTGATTGATAACTTAATAATGTTTTAGTCATTGGGTATACATAACAAAAAAGACAAAATCTTTGACCGTACAGTATAAACTCGAAGTACAGAGAGAAATAAATTAATCTGAAAAAGCACCAGATATGGACAATCAAAATGATTCACAAAACTGATCTGGAAGATACAGAGAGATCCTACACTCAAGAAAGATAATGCAAATTTATTTTTACATACATAGAATGCTTGCAAGAAACACAATCAATACTAGGTCTCTCAGGAAGCCTTACTATGTTTCGAAGCACTCATACTATATATGAAGTTTTGGATTACAAGACAATAAATTTAGGAATCAACAGAATTAGTTTTAATATAAAAGAAACTCCAATTATCTAAAGTCTAATAAAATTAGCTCTAAACAATTTATCCATTTATCCCTGTAATTGTTGTTATGTATATGAATATGTTACTGCCTTGGGTTATGATTTTCTTATTAAATCTACCCTTCACAATAGTAAAATGAATAGGTAAGACACAAGTTCTATAAAAGAAATTTTAATATCATTCATTGATTTTGATCACTTTTCCATTAGTAGTGAGATATAAGGGGTGACTCTCTGTCTTTCCTTCTTGTTAAACTGGAGAGGAAAAACAAGCCAAGAGAAAGTTTGTTATAAGAGACACACATGAATGCATACTTTCTAGAATGCAGGTATTTTGTGTGTTTTTTTTTTAATAAAAATAACTGAAAGGAAAATAAAACTGATTAAAAGTCATCCATCTCTTTTTAGAAACACAGAAATCATTGTTCCAATCATTAAGTTAATATTATTGATCACTTATATGTAATTTTATATACAACTAAAGCCAAGTACTTACTATTGGAATTATGTTTGCTATAAAATAGTTGTTGCTCTGTATATGTTTAGCTTGATTTTTGCTGTAGGTTTGGCAATTGCTTTTGTCAACAAGTAATCTTTCCAAATGTCTAATTAGGGTATTTCATGATATCTTTCAACATAGAAATATTTACATTTGTTTGTGATATATCTTAATAGTCAAATCTCTCTATTTCCTGAGTTTGGTAAATAAGACTTTCAATACCAACCTTAGATAGTGATATCTAAATCCATCTGGAATCCAGATTGCAGAAAATAAGCAAGGACATTTTGGATACTAAAGCATTTAACAAATATTTGTCTGAAAATATTTGGTCCCAAAGTTTGGATAGTAAGATATTCCAACTGCTATGGATACCTGTATGTGATTGCTTTACAACTGTGAGCAATATCAGAAGTTTCAATATACTGCAACGAGAAGTTGACACAGAGCATTACATTTTAGGGAAATGGCAGTGATTTATTTTATGAACCAATTTCTGGAGTAGAAAAACTCATGCCACTTCAGGATTTATACTGAAATTAAGTTTACAAGACATTTAAGGAAAGCAAGTCTCACAGGTAAAGGAGATGCAGTTTCCAATAATACACACAATTCTAATTCACAGTTTCTTTGTGTTACCAACTTCCACAGAAAGAAAAAAATCTCTGACTATGAAAAAATTGCTGCCAGCTTTTGATCACGATTCTTATACATTTTATGGATTGAAATAGAGCGTAAAATAGCTCTATTATCTATCTGTCTATCTATCGATCTATCCACATCATCATCTAACATCTTTCTAGTGATGGACAACTTACAGCACATCCCGAGTAGATGCTAAAGGACCGCACATACTCTCCAATGCTTTTGGTTGTAAGTAATTTTTAAGGCTCTCTTAAGTTTCTCTGAATAACTAATATAATATTATAATTTTTAAAGACAGATACACAAATATTCTTATGTAAATCTATGGAATTATATTATTTTGGACCATTTACCAACCTTTTTTTAAGGAGAAACAATTCATCAGTTGTTTAGGAAAGTGCTAATCCATACACTGTCTACATCAGCCCAGTTTCAGATAAGTTGGGAAATTATCTGATATCATCTTTATATGTATGGAAATAAATTGTAAAAACTTCTCCAAAAGTGTGGGAGCAAAATTTAGCTGCGCCATTAAGATGGCGCCGGCCCGCCTGATTACACAATTGGAGAGGACTGCCGGTCGTTGCCACCCCGATGGAAGAGCAACACTCAGCCCACTTTACGTAGAGGACGGTGATTGGGCCTGGGTGGCTACTTAAGAGCCTACAGAAGGGGAAGAGAAGGAGAAGACGGAAGACAGCTGAACCGCTGGGGCGCCCGCAACACCCGAGCTTCCCACAATAAAGTTGCCAGAACAAGTACCTGTTGTTGTGTGCTCCTTGCCGGCCGAGGCGCGCGCGACAGGTGGTGCCCTCACAGAGTAGCTTTGCTAAGGTGCTGTGGAGGGGAACTAGGAGACCAGAGTCCCCACACAGGATTTCCACTGGGCACTGTTGTGGAGTGGAGCTGTGGGAAAGGAGGCATCAGCCTCCAGAACTCAGAGTAGTAGGTCCACTGGCAGGTTCCACACAACAGTTACCTGGAAAAGTTGCGTGCAGTCAGTGACTTGTGAGAGCAGCCATGGCACAGAACCCTGCAAAGACATAAGGGTGGAGCTGCTCAAGGCCCTCGGAGCCTATCCTTTGCACCAGTGTGCCCAAGATGTGGACCATGAAGTCAAAGGAGACTACTAGGAAGCTTTAGATTTCAGAATTGTGTGAGGACTATAGCCCCTTCCTTCTGGCCAATTTCTGACTTTTAGAATGGGAATGTGTATCCAATGTTGGTATCCCCATTGTATCTTGAAAGTAAATAACTTATTTTGATTTTACAGGCTTGTAGGTAGAAGAAATTCATCTCCAGATAAGACTTTGGACTTGAACTTGGGACTTAGAACTTTTGAGTTTATTCTGGAGCACCTTAAGACTTTGAGGGAAGGTATGATTGTGTTTTGCAATGTGAGAAGGACATGCATGAGATTTGGAGGGATCATGGGCAGAACTATACAGTTTGAATATGTGCCCTACCAAATCTCATGTTGAATTGTAATCCCCAGTGTTCAGCTTGGGGCTTGGTGGAGGTGTTTGGCTCATGGGTATAGGTCTCTCATGGCTTGGTGCTGTTCTTGAGATAATGAGTGAGTTCTCAGGAGATCTGGTTTCCTAAAAGTGTATGGCTCCTCCCCACCCCCTTGCTCCTGCTTAAGACAAGTGAAGTGGCTGCTTCTGCTTCACCTTCTGCCATGTGTAAAAGCTCCCTGAGGCCTCCCCAGAAGCCAAGTAGACAGCAACAGCATATTTTTATGGTCTGCAGAACCAAAAGCCAATTAAACCATTTTTAGTTATGAATTATTCAGTATCAGGAATTTCTGGATAGCAATGAAAGAACAGCCTAATGCAATGGACTGGCTGTCAAACATTTCAGTAGGTTAGTTCACCTGTGAACTGCAGGAGGACCATGAGACAGACAACCATGATAACTACTTTTAGGATCCAATTCAGCCCTCCAATAGCAGTACTCTTAGGCAATTAAGTTCTTCAGTGTCAGTCTCCTTACTTTTAAAATGGGGATGGCAATAAAACATGATGCTGACATGTTTTTGAGAGTCATAATGAAATTTTATATGTAAAAATACTAAACAAAACTGTATGGTACCATAGCAATGCCAACTGGTATGTGTCTATTAGTATTACTAGCACTATTTTTATTATCATACTATTATTACTATAACGGTAATAATAATTATTATTATTGCTAAAGTACATAGTGACTATTCAATGTGATATAAGACTTACCTGTAATTACTGATGAGACATGACCTCATCTACTCTGTGGATACCTCACTCGGGGTCATTGGACAGAAGAATGTTTTGGGGGAGGGCAATGGGCTGAATACTGCTTGTTTTACAGAAATAGACCCCCAAAGACAACAGTAAGCATGACATCCATGCTTTGTCAAACTTCTATGTGGAATTTGTCCCCGAGCCTGGATGCTGTGATCATCCTGTGACATGCCTAGTCCACAGAAGTTCTCAGGGGCTCTAGTCTGCTCTTTCTCCAGCAGGCACAGGCACTAATGGGGTCCTGTCACTCCCCAGCCATGTTCCACAGGCTAGTACACCCAGAGATATTAGCCTTGCATTTATGGCCTCTGGCTAGAACATATGTGATTTATGTTCTGAGAAATGCTATCATTCTGCAGTGAGCTCTTCAGCACAGAAATTGATGTGTGCCTGCAGAGCACACTAATGCCCCCCGGTTTTTCTATCTGTGTTTATTCTGGAGGACATATGGATCAAGGTTGGAAATTCATACAGAGAGACTCACCTGCTTTCTGACACTCTCAAAATTGCTGCTACAACAAGCACACTTGTATTACACTAGCAAGTGTGCACTAGGCTGATGGTAGAAAAAGAAAGATAATGTTTTTCCTGGGGACCATTTCTGTCTGAAGCTTGAGAAATAGAGTGTTTGACTTGCAAATCACCAACAAAAGACACTAAATGGTTATTTGTTCTCAAAAGATCTGGTTGTTTAAAAGTGTGTGAGCAAAGCAGTTGCTTTTGACTTTTCAGTAAGACTTTTAGCCTTGGACTTAATGCATGAATGAAAGTAGAGAAATGCTGCTTGCCTAGATTGAGTGCCCAGGGTGGGGAGAGAACGGCACACACGATATTCCTCCTGCTGATGTGAACACATGGACCATGAGGTTGAGGCTCTTAAAACAAGTGGCTGGGTCCTTCTGCTTCTAATCCTCACAGGCCATGCACAGGCCATGCACAGATCCAAAGAAAATGCAGTTTTGTTGGGTACAGTTTTGTGGAAGAAACCTCTCTTTCTCTTAAGCAAGCTATGGGTCATGCAGTAATGAACATTGTTTACACCATAATGAACTTGCAGTGAGCAGGCACCTCATACCCTCAAGCACTTTACAATTGCTTAGAAACAGAAGTGAATAATCTGCTTCACTCTAACAAAGTCACATAGAACAGAAAGGCACAGAATCAAATATCAATGCCATCATGGGGTAAATACTTTAACAAGAGTGTACACAGACTGTTACTGGGGCACAGTATTACTCTGTTTTCAGGCTGCTGATAAAGACATACCAGAGACTGGGCAATTCATAAAGAAAAAGAGGTTTAATGGACTCACAGTTCCACATGGCTGGGAAGGCCTCACTATCATGGCAGAAGGCCAAAGCCATGTCTTACATGGTGGCGAACAAGAGAGAATTCGAACAAAGCAAAGGAGGATTCCCCTTATTAAACCAACAGATCTTGTGAGACTTATTGACTACCAAGAGAACAGTATGGGGGATAATGCCTCCATGATTCAATTATTTCCCACCAGATACCTCCCACGACACATGGGAATTATGGGAACCATAATCCAAGATGAGATTTGGGTGGGGACACAGCCAAATCACATCAGGCACTGAGGAGGAAGTAACCATTTCTGCCATGGGAGTTTCAAAGTGCTTCACAGGTAAGTGACATTTTATCCAAGTTTTGATAGGTAAATGCAGTTTTCCATGCGAGGAAAAGAGCAATGGTGGCATAAGTATTTGCATGAAGAAAAGCATAATGTTGTGGCAAGGCTTGCCATGTTCTGGGGAGCCATAGAAGAAAAATGTGTCAGCTCAGCAAATATTTGCTTTGACGAATGGCCAAAGAGGAATTGGAGACTGGGTAAAATTTGAAGGCCTTATAATACGCTTCAAACAAATTCATGTTTTATTCTATGCACAAGAAGAGACAACAAAAATATTTACCTGCAAAGTAGCATGATCAGATTTGCCTTTTAGGAAGGAACTACTCATGGTGAGCCTGGAAACACAGCTTTGCAGCAAGTCAGGAAGACTTATAATAATCAAAGGGTTAGAAACAGTCAGGGGATGGATAAAAAGGAACTGGCACCTAGAATTCTGCATTAAAAATGACAAGATTACACAAATGTGAAAAGGCATGAATAGGGCTTTGAAATGAGGGTTACTGAATATCCAAAGTTGGAGGTTGATGGATGAAGGTATCATTCACCAAGATAATAAACCCAGGAAGAATAGCTGAGGATTTTAAAGCATATGATCACAAAATTAGACTTAGATGTGTCTCTGTTGCTTTCTATTTAGGACAAAGGCAGAGGTGACACCTGGAGCAAATGCATTATGAACACAGATGACAGACTGGGAAACTGGAGGTTTTCTGTTGTGCTTAGCACAGAGTCTATAGGAAAAGAAAATGGTGGTGACTGTCATGGGTAGCTATTAGGGATGGATGGTGAAAGGCCATTGAAGACAGGAACTCTGTCCATTTATAAATGGAGCCTGCTGAATCCTGAATAAGTATTATGGCAGCAAAAAGAATGAATATGAGAATCATTTTATTCTTTTAAAGATGGCCAGAGTGTAATTAGGAGGGATGAGTCAAGGATGACTCTGAATTTTCAAATATGGCTAAAGAATTTGGCTGACATGTATTTTGTTAAATAGCATTGGTATAATTTAGTGAATGGAACCATTAAGAAGTATAGTAATGGGTAACTAATGAGTGGGTCAAACTTAGAGCAATGCCATGTATCTGGAACCCATGCATTCTACATAAAGGAGGTCTGCTGAACTATTCAACTACCATTAAGTCAACACACTTCATTCAGTAAGATGGATATGGATAAAGCACACTGACAGACAGCAACAGGGACACTGGACATCAAAGATATGATTCAGAGAAGATACCCAAAGCCCTAAAAGACTGAGAAGAGTTGGTACAAAGGGAAGCAGTCCAACATCTTTCAGTAGCCCATGATAGAGGTCCTGTGAATTGTCCATTTTTAAAATGGAGATAAGGACCTCTCACATTGATTAAAAGTATAGAAATATGAACAATAAATGTTGGAGTTACTTTCATAAAAACTGTTAATATCTTAGTAAATGCTAAAATTTTAGTTACTGGAAATATTTTTACTTATGTAAATAATCTTCTTGCCAAATAATACTGGACAAATAGATGAATACTGTATTAGTAAACAGAAATACTCTATGTGAAGAAATAAAAATAGCAAATAAAACTTATTTTCCTTTACTACTCTTGAATTATCTCCATTTAAAATTTCTTCCATAGCTTTAAATTATAATACCAGTTTGATCTAAAAAATCTACAATAATTAATGTAATCAACTATATCTGCTATTCACTTGGGATCTGTTTATTCAAATTCTGCACTCTGTTGAATTTCACTTTCTAAAAATAGAAATTATGTCTCAACACACACAAGCAATAAAACAATGGTAATAGATGTGACTCTTACCTCAGGATACACATGCAAATTTGGGCAGTTAAGCTGTTTTCTTGACCTTTTATTAACATTAAAGCAATATACTGCTTTATAACCACCATAGTCTTATAATTATCATTGTTATATTTTAATTTCCAAGAGTTATTGGTCTCTTTGTTTTTTGTTTTTCTTTTATCATTCACTACTTATTTACCATACAGAGTTTTAAACATCAATATTTTATTTTGGAAGACTGGTAGTAGGAAAAGTCATTGGCTCTCAAACTCTTTAGTAAAAATTGAATTACATAATGTTTTCTATAATAATATTCTTAGGATTATCTGCTTTAAGAATGAAGAGACTAGTCATTTTTGAAATATGCAATTAAGTGCACTGGAAAATCTCTCTGTACCTAAAATTACGGTTCTAGGCGGGGGTTATTCCTGATAGAAAGTATCTTAGTCAGTCTGGGCTGTTATAACAAATTATCAGCCACTGGGTGACTTAAATGACAAACATTAATTTTGTACAGTTCTGGCGATTGGGAAGGCCAAGATCAAAGCACTGGCAGATTCAGTGTCCTTTGGGGGCTGCTTACTACCTCATAGCCAACTGATTATCTTCTTGCTGTGTCCTTATGTGGCAGAAAGGGGACAGGAGAGCTCCCTGGGGTGTCTCACGATCCTACTCTCTTGACCTAATTACCTTCCATAGACCCCACCTCCTAATACCATTACCTGAGAGTCAGGATTAGAAAACATGAATTTTGGAGGGACACAAATGTTTTGTCTACAAAACAGGCCATGGGTTTAAAAGGAAGTCAAAATCTAGAATTAGATATGGATAGGAACTCAGCTACCCACTGTCCATAGTCAATGTTTTAAGGTGTAAATTAACACAATAAATGCTTTTCTTTTGTCTTAGTTTTTTTTTTTTTTTTTTTTTTTTTGGTCCAATTGCAAATCCATCCAATCATGTTAAGATATTAAGTCATTGTTATAAAGCAAGAAAGGGACTGCTGGGGTGGAAATTGAATGTTAGATTAGATGTATCCGGGGCTTTCTAGGAAAGTATTACAGTATATTGGAACTGTCGCCGCAGACTGTGTGTCCTTTTCAACATTAACTTTCATAAATTTTATTTTTCTCATCTATAAAATGGAAATAAAACTACAGGACAAAGTCGTACAAATTAAACATAATGATAAAGATAGATAACAGTTGACTCAGAGGAGGTAACAAATAATGTGGATGATCTCTAGCCTTTTTCCTTTAAGATATATCACGGTTAATATTGAGAGCCAACTTAATTGGATTGAGGGATGGATGTACATGCAAAGTATTTTTACTGAGTGTTTCTGTGAAGGTGCTGACAGAGGAAATCAACATTTCAGTCAGTGGACTGGGAGAGGCAGACCCACCTTTGATCTGGGTGAGCGCCATCCAGTCTGCTGTTAGCATGGCTTCTGGCCTTCACCTTTCTCCCATGCTGGATGCTTTCTGCCCTCGAACATCAGACTCCAAGTTCTTCAACTTTTGGACTCTTGAACTTACACCAGAGGTTTGCCAGAGGCGCTCAGGCCTTAGACCACAGACTGAAGGCTACAGTGTTGGCTTTCCTGCTCTTGAGGTTTCGGGACTCAGACTGGCTTCCCCACTCCTCAGCTTGCAGGCGGCCTATTGTGGGACCTCTCCTTGAGATCGTGTGAGTCAATACTCCTTAGTAAACTACCCTTCATATATACATCTCTCCTATTATTTCTATTTCTTTAAAGAACCCTGACAAATACAAGATGGAAGAGTTGTTCAGGTCTTAATTCTATAGTCTGAGGCGCTCAGGAACTCACAGAATTTCTAACCATTTGTAAGCCCTTGTTTCTATGTCAAACAGTTAATGTACTAGAAGACTAAGCACAGAATTCTTCGGTAGAATCATTGCTGTGGGGCTGAATTCCTTGTCATTCCTGGATTTCTATCTTGCTTGTTTCAATGGAGTATCTGTTTTCTCCTAAAGCCTAGAACACATCAAAGTGAAGCAAAATGTACTTAGAAAGACAGATGGAGTAGTTTCAGAGTTCCTGGCGGCTAAGCATCCCAGGTGCTTCTGTGACTCAGGAGAGATAATAGCAGGAGTTAAAGACTGAGGGTCCTTTGTACAACCTGAGCTGGCCGTGATAAAGTCAGACGTTTCGCTCCCAGTGAAGCACGTGCAGTTTCCAGAAAATGGCCAGCAACATGGCAGACTGTACCAAAACATTCCTAGCGAGCTTTCAGAGGAAAAACTTAAAGAGGAAACAAGAGCAAACTTTACTTGCTTCTCAGAGCTGGGCGAGTATGGGGTGTTCTTTCACACAGAGGAAGGGGGTGAGCAGAAGACAGAGAAAATCTGGTCAGGCAAGAAGATTTCCAACCAAGAGCTTCTGGCTAAAAATCTAGATTATAATCCAAATGTTCAAAAACAAAAGAGTTCTGGGCCCCAGTGCCTAAGTTAGAGAAGTCTATGGGCCATTGCTGTGCTGTTGGTGATTGGAGCCCACCTTTACCACACCTTAGCATGAATGAGTTTTCTGTTCCAGACTGAAGACAGATTTGCAAGAGGAAGAAGATACAGAAACCCACAGGAGTAACTGAGTCAAATCAGATGGGACACGAATCTTAAAGGTATAGATTGGCCTGCCTCTGGGGTCTCTTTGATTGTGCCCTCCAGTTTCTCTGGGGCCTCCCCTCATCCAGGTACATGAGTTTGGCTTTGCAGATGAGGTTTGTTTTTCTTTTTGCTTTTGCCTTGTTTTCTTGTTATAAGCGCTTCTAGATGAGAATAGCTATTCTACTTTCAAACAACTCACAAAGCTACAAACTTTGCAGCCTGAGGTTCATTAACCTTGAAGATTTATAGCAGAAATGCCATGTAAAACAGAGGACTTTTGGTGTATGAGTATAATCATATTTTAATTGGCTGTGTGAAAATCTATTTACTTTTCCTGGGTAAAACCAAGGATTACTATACCTTTAGGCACTTGGCTTCTTAGGAAACCAAGGGATTGCTTTCTTCAAAGGGCCATTTCAGCCTGTTAAAAGCATCTTGCCTGATGCATGAATCCTTGGATGATAAATAGGACAACTTCTACCCTCATTTATTATATATGTATATACCATAGAATTTATATATAATATTATATATGTATATGTTATATGTGTTCAGGTAAGTGTTGAAAATATGAAGCATATTTGAGCTTTCTAAGCATGTTGTTTTACCTAATTTAGCATTTATTATTTTATATAGGAAAAATGATATAGATATTTAATGTTTGTCTATTTCTATTTTGCATTGTGAACCATTCTGATAGAGAGTATCATTTCGAATGTTTTACCCTCAATGCCTAGCAGAGCTCCAGATGCATTAAGGTGTTTAATAAATTTGTGGTAAAAGGGAAAATGGGAAGAACATAAGACAAGAGGAACAACAGATTAATACAAGAAGGTTAGGGTCAATGAAATGTGTATGTCATGCTTTTCCTTCAGAGTTTAAGTCTTTGAATACCTTAGGACCCTTTTAAAAAAAAAAAAAATTTGTGTAATTTATTTGAAGAACTTAGTGTTTAAAAACAATGAAATTAAATTGCTATACCAGCTTATAGATTTTTTAAAATGTGGGTTTCTTTTTTATTTCTACAAATAAAACAGTAGAAGAACAAGTTTGATATTTTGCAAGATAATTTATCTAAGGATACAAATTCTGTGTTAGACGCGTATGTTCTTTTCCCCTTTCCTTTTTTATATAAGCAACCTTTCACTTGTTTGATGATTGCTTAGACAATGTGCTAGAATATAGATGCCTTATCCAGCTGTCTGAAACAAAACTAAAATCTAAAAGTTTTTGTGTGTGTGTCATAAAAATACAAAGAATTGCTATGATAGTTCTTGTGTGTTGCCTAGTTTTCCCACTGTATTATATTCTCTCACTTGCTATTCTGAATATTTAAAATCAAAGTTAGAGAAAGAGTTCCTTGAATCAACATAAACCATTCCAGTGGAAAGTCACACAAATCAGAAGCTCCTCCTCCTCGTTCTTCTCCTCCTCCTCATTTTCCTTCTCCTTCTCCTCCTCCTCCTTCTCCCCCTCCTCCTCTTTCTCCTCCTCCTCCTTCTCCTTGTTCTTCTCCTCCTCCTCCTCCTCTCCCCCATGAAGTCCTCCTTTGACATGTGCAAAGATCACATGTTTAAGTGCTACCCTGAATTTAACTCAGGACAGGGCTTCTTCAACATCTGGGTTATCTTAATCTCAAAGAGACAAAATATATGTCCTTAAATTTGAATCTTCTCTTCAGGTGAGAAGCTCTCCTGGTTTCCACCGTAGCATGTCACACACACACACACACACACACACACACACACACACACACACACACTCCACAAACACAAACGTACACGTACAGTAATTCCTCTGTCACTTAGTCACATGGCCACATCCGAACATGGTTATAAAGGTTTTCCCTCAAATTATCACACTCTTCCTGATGATTCTCTCCTGGAAGTAATGAAAAGCCACTTCCTGCCCGCCTGTGGGTGCCTGTGTAGGTTCTTCTTTCAGGCTGAAGTTCCCTTTGACCCTTCTCTGCCTACTGAAAGCTGATTTAATGTAAAAGTGACAACCCAGCTGTTGAATGATTAATGACACTATCCCTCATTGCCTACTCAATATGAGTTAATCACAGGCTCCCCCATGCTCCCATATAAGATTTCTCCATCACTCTGCATATGAGGAATGATTCAGGATTCTCTTGACTTGTATGGTGGTTAGATATTTGCATGCCTGACAATAGCAGCCTTGGGAGATAACTTCTTTTTCTCTGGTACATTTCAATGACTATTATTAAATTTAATCATAGAAGAGATAAATATAAGATGTAAATGTTAGCTCACTCCATTTAGCTCCTGCCTGTTGCCATTTGAAGACCTATAGCCTCCCAAATCAAAATCGTTGTGACTCCCAATAATCTTAAGAAAATCTAAATCACTATTTTGGGAAATGCCATTGCAGGTGCCACAGGAGGTTGTCCAGGTAGGTGAAAGGATGGCGACTGTGTAGCCCAGAGCCACTGTCAACGCCTGAAGAAGAGGGAGGAAGGCACCAGTCAGGGGAGGCCTCAGAGACTGAGGTGGGTAAAGAGGATGCCGAGGAGGCAGGTGGATGCCTGCCCAAGCATGGTGGACTGGATCCATGCGTGGAAGGATTGACAGAAGTGACTGGAGGTCAGTTCCATACAAGAGGATTGAGCAAATAAGAATGTAAAATAATTCTATGCTTATTTTTCATTCTTATTTCCATTTCTAGCAGAATGGTAGTTGGATTTCTCACTGTTGAAAAGGGAATTACAAACATGGAAAGGCTGGGAGGTGGAAACCAGAATGAATCCTATAGAGTGGGACTGGAATCAGAATTATCTGTGCTGACTCCTAGGTCTTTAACATATAGAGATAGATCTAGAGATGCATACAACTACAAATGTGTATATGTGTGTGTTGATACATACACATTCTCCAGCTCTACCCACCGACAAGACCTGAATGCAGGAAAGCACCAAAACACTTGGCCACAGATTATGCCAGTCCTTGATCATAAATATCAGCCTCTGAAAAAAACAAATTGGGGCTAAGAAGTGAAGTGGGAGGGGAGTTTGAAGGGAAGTTGGATAATGGGTGAAAAAATACAGTTTAGATCACAGGAAAAATTTTTAGTATTCAATAGCACAATAGGGGAATAAAAAGAAATCAGGGATTCTCAGAGAAATAGCTGATCAGGGAAAGAACAAAATAAGCCTGGAACATCTTGTGCCAGCAAGTAATGAGGTTCTCAAAAAAATGATAGGAACATGTCAAAAGGATGCAGAAGCCATCATGAAGTGCTGGCAATATTATGACATGTTATAAATATGATGAAAATTTCCACATCCAAATAAATGCTGACAGTAATGATTTATAATCCATTAAATAAAATGAAAAATACAAGTTCCTACTGATTAATAAATAACTTATATGTATGTTAAGAAACACAGTATTTATAATGTCAAAGCACCACCCCACAACATACTTATTTATTACAAAATATGAAAGAGTGAGTTAAAAATGGAGAAGCCTGAGAGATACCCCCTTGATCATGTGATGAAAGGTAGCCTCCTGAAAAGTGGAAGGGGTCCAAGTGAATGCTAGCATCTAGGGTGCAGTGAGAGCAGAACGTCACTCCTGTGATTTTCCTGCCAAAGACTCAGACCTGGACACCATCATGAGCAAACATCAGACGGCTCCAAACCGAGTCATCCTGTAAAATGACAAATGCACAGTCTTCAAAAATGTCAAGTTTATAATAGTCTGGGGAACTGATTTAGGTTGTAGGAAAGGAATGCAATATTGTAACTAATAGCAATGTCCAACTCTGAAATAGATCCTTTTCTGTAAAAGACATTTACAACAATTGGAGAAGCTTGATTGGTGTTAAGTTAGAGGGCAGGAGTATATGGACACAAACTTCCTGATTCTCATGGCTGTGTGATGATTGTGTAGGAAAATAGCCCTGTTTATACTAAAAATACACTAAACACCCAGAGTGATGAAGCATTCTGTTAACAATTTGTCATCAAATAATTTTTAAAACTACCTGTAATTTTTCTGTAAGTATGAAAGTTATTCAAAATTAGCAGAATAATACAAGGACATAGAATATGGCTGTGTTTGGTTTAACTGCTCAGTGATAGCTTTATTGCGCTTTTAATTCATATAATTCAGATATGTAATAGATACTAAAGGTTTACCAAAGTAACACATGAATTGTAAATAAACAAAATATTTACTCATATTTTATAAACTTTCAGTTTACAAAATTGCCTTTTAAATATTTCTGACTGTATCCTTTTAAAATTTTGTCAGCATTGGTAACTATTTACATAAGATTAAAATTAAATTTCCACACTGTGTTTATGAAATTTTCTGGCATACTTCTATATAAACAGTATAAGTCACTATAAATTCAGCTGCAGGAAACAACATTCGAGCATGCTGGTTAAACATATTGACTCTTATTATCTCTCCTAGCTAGCAAGCAAGCCATAAGGGGTTCTGGAGTGGGCTGGCTACTCAACCATGCTGTGTCATCTGGGTCTAGAGGCTTCCTTCTTCTTCCTGACCTTCCACGTGCTCACTTTTGGCCATTGCTTTGTTCCTTGATGGCTGCCACTGCTCCAGACGTTTCCTCATCATACAGCCAGATATATTCACAAAAAGAAAATTCCCTTCATATGACTCTTTTTACGAGTGAAGAAGATGCTTCTCAGAAGAGACCGCAGGTGTTGTCCCCTTATGCACTAGAATTTTCATAAGCCTTGCCTCAACCAAGTATTAGCAGAAGAATCACCGTAATTGGTTCAAAAACAATCAAAATTGATGCTGAAGTCTGGTGGTGGTGCTGGGGAGTGTTTTGTACCCCTGGTTACATAACCATACTAAAGATAGATAATGTTGGGAAAAAAAATGAAGCAAGAAAATGGCAGCAAAGCATTTGGAGAGATAACCAAAATTTTTATAATGATGGGCAAAATGGCACTGGTAAGTAAGAGGAAAAGCAACATGCATGGAAAACAATGAAACCTGAGGTGAGCATTGGATAATCTCTACCACTGCCTTTTGTAACCAAGAATATCTTTTTTTTCGTCAGAATGTGCACCCTTCTTGTTACGATTTCAACAGAAAGAACACACAGTCACAGACACAGACACAGACACAGACACAGACACACACACACACACACACACACACACACACACAGTTTCATATCACTTTTGTAGAAAAGTATGGGCCTTTTCAAAATAACTTATCCTGACCTCTGGCAGCCTCTATTATTTTCCTCCAAATTTCAGTACATGATACCAATAAAGACTTCAGACACATAGGACATATAGTTGTTATTTAAAAGTGGTTCACTTGAAAAGCAACACACAAAGTATATTTGTATTAAGAATTTTGGGGGCAGAGGAGACAGAGAAAAGCAATTTGAAAAGGTTACTTTATCAAGTGCCAACTCTGTATCAGCCCCTGAGACGGATGGAGCTGTAAGTCTGGTGACATTCACACTGGGATCGAGTGCCCAGCATAGCACATAAAATACAGCTGAGCACCAATACATACTCATTAAATCAATCACTTCTGTTAATATTTATAATGACTGAAGCTCATTATCCCAGGTCCCATTTTACCAAGGAGGAAATGAGATTTAGAGAGATCGATTAATATGACCTATGACCCACATTTGACAGAGGTCAGAGTCAAAAAGCTGACTTTTTCTTACAGTTGTATGGTTTTGAAATCTGCTATTGATTTCACGGGGCTAAAATCAAGGTGTTGGCAGGGTGTCTTACCTTCTAGAGGCTGAGTGGAAGATCCTTTTTCTTGCCTTTTCAAGCATTTAGACGTCATTTTTCTTGGTTCATTGTCCCCTTCCTATACCATCAAATTCAGAAATGTAGGGCTGATTTCTCACACTGCCATCTCTCTCTTCCCTTTAAGGACACATATTCTTACATTGGTGCTACCCAGATAATCCAGGATAACCACCTGGTTTAAGGTCAGCTGATCAGCAACATTAATTCTATATGAAATATTAATTTCCTTTTGCCATGGGACCTAACCTATTCACTGATTCTGGGGACTAGGATGTAAATATCTGGTGGGGAGGGCATGATTCTGCCTACCACACTCTCATTCTATCACTGCTATCAGGAACATTCCAATCTTCACAATCATACATGATCAAAGTATGTACTGACAAGATTTGTAATCACATAAACCCTTCTCTTAATCTGGTCTGCATTCTATTTGATAATAAGAGCAAAAAATAAAAAATAAAAGTAATAGAATCCATGTTCAAATCCTCAAAAAGCTTTCCTCATAGTTGTAAAAACAATATTGTATTTTCAAATAAAATAGACAAAAATATACCAAGAAGTACCTACTTGTGTGGTACAAGCAAAATAAAATATCAAAATTCTAAAAGAGTGCTCAGTGATGCTTGATTTGTCCCGGGAACTTGTTACTATTTTCACCAGCTCTTCAAACAAGCCTTTTCACTTGTTGGCTCTGCTTTTCTAGACCACTCTGAGTAACACAAAGCGTCTAGGACTGTCTAGAATCAGGCATAGTACCGTGTCACCATCTGCTTATAGCTGTGCCCTTTTCCTTTGAGCAAGATTAGAATTTTGATTGGTCTACCAAAGACTTATCTTTACAAATCTATCTGTTGGAATGAGAACAAATTGTAGGAAAATTTATCAAACTTATACCAACAGATTACTATCATGCTGAAAAGCCCTTGCTGTCATATGGTGACATCATCGTCTGCATCTGCAGTGTTTAGGTGACTCTGCCCTCCCTCAGCCGTGGAAGCAAGATGTGTGCGTCGTGGAGAACAGCCATGGCAGGTGCCAGCACAGCACCAGACCCCAGGATTGCAGTCAGGAAATGGGAAGTTTTGTTTTAAGTCCCCTTGAGAACACATGCCATTGATAAGAAACCTAAATTCAACAGTGACTAGTTTTTTTTCTTTTACAGACTGTTTTTATAAATGATCTACCAGGATAATTTTGAGGTATAAAAACAAGAAAACTTAGAAAACATTTTCACAAAGGAAAGAAGCAATACATTGGAAAAGCCCAAAATTATTTACATGAAAATTCTCAAAAAGTATGAGAATTTTTTGACATTTCGGTTTGTTTTCATGGACAAAGATAAACATTTGTTGAAGAACTAGAAATTTCACTCTTTAATGACACTAATCACTATTCTAAGGCCAAGGACTTTAGTGGAAGGGATGAGAAGAACATGTTGAAAGCCATTGAGAAAATGCCTGGGTAGAGAATAGGTTCATCCATCCAATCATTCCTATAAAATAACTTTTGGAAGTGCCAAAATGTGTGTATTAAAATGATCATTAGGAAAGCAAAAAATGCATAAAATCTTTAAATCTAATGCTGTACATAATAAAAATAAATGCAGCAACAGATTATATGTGCAGTTATGACCCCCAAAATAAGTGATCATTTCTAATAGGATAAATAATGAATGGCTTTGTAAGAATAATTCTATTTATTAGCCCAGGAAAATACATGAAAAAAAAAGTAGTATATACCAAGCATTTCTATAGGCCCTAGGTATACTATGAAGATTTAAAAAATTATATTCTATGTCCACATGAGCCTTACAATATAGAAAACTATCCAGTAACTTAAAAAGATGAGTTCTACACTGGAAGAGTACTGAATATTCCAGGATTACGTAATTCAGAATCGAAGAACTGAGGCAGAGTTCCAGGAAGTAATGACACCCAGGCTAGAATCTCAAGGCTAAGAAGTTATTCCAGCAAGAAGGCAGGGAAAGGAAAATAGTTTTGGTCACAGGGAAGAACATACTAATACATCAAGAGGATAAAGAAATCCTGGACATTTAGATAACGTTAAAGATTGAAATATGTGCATTTGATCTATTAACCAATGAGTTTTAATAAACATGACTAGAGGAATTTCTATGGAGTAGTTACTACCACACTGCCTTAGAAAATTGACTGTGAGAAGAGTATGAAAATATAGATGCTGTAGAAAACTCTTTCAAAGGTCTAGTTTTAGAAAAGGTAAAAAAAATAGGGCAAGAGAGGTAGGATAACTTAAGCATGGTTAGGCTGTGTGCAGGAGAGTCGACTTCACTGCAATTAGACACAGGAGAGTATTTTGTTATGATGACAACATCCATTATCTTGATTGTAATTATTTCATGTGTATAGATAGATAATATTTATATAGATATAGGTATAGGCATACATATATATATACATAAATATAATATAAATACACATATAATAGAAACATAATCATAATAAAATCTACATATACAGTAAGTCCTTACTTAAAATCTGTAATAGGTTCTTGGAAACTTCTACTTTAAGTGAAACAACTTATAACAAAACCGTTTTGTTTCTCATCAATGTTATCATGAAATGAACTTAAAGGAAGGGATGTTATTCCAGGACCTACTGTATGTCTTTTTCTTGAAGTCACAGTTTCTAAGAACCTATCGAGGACATTAAATGAGGGCTTACTATATTTTAAACATACATATAATTGCAGCATAATAAATATAATGTAATGTAATATATAAGTATGTAGAGAGACATATGCGTATGTTAAACTTATTAAACTATACACCTAATTTGGTGCATTTTATTGTATGTTTAATAGTGCCTGACACAAGATAATCACATTACTTCCAAAGAAATATGACATTGAATTAATTCATTATATGTAAATTATTTCTCAATAAAACTGATTGAAATAACAAACTCATGGCTGGGTATCATGGCTCACACACAAGCCATGAACTTTGGGAAGCCAAGATGGGAGTATCGATTGAGCCCAGGAATTCAATAGCTGCCTGGGCAACATGGTGAGACCCCCATATCTACAAAAAAGTTTTAAAAATTAGCTGGATGTGGTAGTTGTTCATATCGGTGGTCCCTGCTACTCAGGAGGCTGAGGTGGGAAGACCACCTGAACCCCAGAGGTTGAGACTGCAATGTGCTGTGATTGCACCACTGCATTTCAGCCTAGGGGACAGAGTGAGATCATCTCAAAAACAAAAAAGCAGAACAAAACCTCAAGTATGTTTGATTAGATTTTTATGGGGCAAATATTTACTCTTTTCCTTTTCTCCATGTGCTTGTTCCTAGGATGCTAATGCTGAGCTGAGCTGGGCCCATGACTGTCTTGGTATCCTTGTAGGTACAGTGTACTTCCCAGCCAACGGGGTTTGGACTTGTCCATGCAACTTGCTTTGCCAACAAAATGTTAGACACAAGCACAGTCTTAAAATGCTGGGGCTTTCTTGGTCTCCCTGTCTTACACTTTGACCATCCCTATTAGAAGAGCTTTCCCTGGCTGGCTGCAGCTCCAGAATGAATAGCCGTGGAACAAATGTGAGGCAAAGCTGCAGTAACGATTGAAGGTCAGCCGGAAGCACTCTTGAAGAAGCACCTGTTTCAAGCCCAACCTAAACCAGGTGAATTACATCTGACTCACCACTATATGACGAACAGATAATCAATTATTATTTTAAGCCACTAAATTTGGGTCTGCTTTGTTATATGCCATTACTGTGGTGATAAATAACATATACCAAGAAATATGTAAAATATAAATGGACTAAAGTAATTTTCAATACTGTGTATCTTTCATCAGGTAAGTAACAAGTACAAAATAGTGTGCATATATTTTATGGTGTATATCTTAAGGAGATACCCTAAACAATTTTTATGTTAACATCAGAGAAAAAGAATAGACAAACATAAACAATTTTTAAGGTAAAAATTTTACTGCAATCCTGTGTATAAATGATTCTATATCTATCTTACATTACCAACTGGAATTTATGTAACATTTTTCTATACTAACCACAGTCAGGACATGATTTAATCTATAATGTAGTAAGCTCTCCCAGAAAACTATCCAAAATACTTCAAATATAAAGTCACTCATTATTTCTTTATGGATTTTAGAAGTAGTGCACTATTTAATTAATCTCAGTACACATTATTCCATAATACTTAAACTGCTTCTGTTTTTAAATGAAATATATTGAACTATATATTGCAATGTAAATAGGATGAGGTTATATCCAGTTGTAAATCTAAATGTTATATGCCTAGCTTTTGTTTACTTACAAAATGCTTTCAGAAAATAATTTGTCTTCTGAGCTTCAAAGTAGTCCCATTCATCAGTAATTATTTGCCTCAATTTAAAATATTAAACTCAGAGAATTTATAATTTTGGTGAAGATTATCAGTTATTAATGGTAAAATGAAGGTTCAAAATTAAGGTCATTAATTCTTAAGTCTGCTCTAGTTTTAATATCTATAGTTTAAATTATAATATATAATTATTGTATAATAATACATATTATATAGTATTTATAAAATGTCTATTAAGATTATAATACAACAAAAATTAATATAATGTGGTTCCTGTGTATTATATTGGTGTATTATTTACGTAGCACTAACTCCTTCCATATAAACTGGAAGGAGTTAGTTCTAGTTTATATGGAAGGAGTATAATACAGGACCGCATATCATTATAAAAAATATTTATATTGCAATTTAAATATAATTGCGATACAATTATTTTTTATAATGATATGCGGTCCTGTATTATAAAAAAATTGAACCTGTATCACAAATAAATGCATTAAATCAATAGTGAGACTAAGCTACTTCAGCCTCGGAGTGTACAACTTTGTAGAGAAACATAAGTTAAAGTCAAATTAATTAATTATTTTCTTGGCTTCATTATCCACCAAATATTTAGGCTCATTAAACAAATGTGTCTAAAGGAACATCAAAGATATCTTCAATACGAAAGAATTGAAGTAAATAAATTAGATCCAACTGACTTTAAGGATAGACCCCTAAAAGAGAACCAAATTTTAATGTTACTTTTCTGCTCTATATTAGTGAGGAATTTCTCTGATCAGTAAAAATAAAATCCCACAGCTATTCTATCAATGTAATTAGAACGTCAGCAATGGATGAAAGTGGAATCAGATGTCTTTTCTGAAAGCTATTAAGTACCTAAAGTGTGTTTTTGTAAATTTGATGCATGAGTTTGTAAATGTATTAAAAGAAATGTTTAGTCTTATAACAAAGACTGTCAGGATAAATTTAATAAATTTATTAGGAACTGATATAAGATTATCATATTACTTTAAAAGGAATATGATATTAAACATAAAGACATAAGGTCAATGTACATTATTAATGATAATAAAAATCATGGGAATTATGTAAGAGACCAACTTCCAGAATAACTTACAGACTTTAGGATCTTTCACTAATACTATAAACATCACATGAATCAGCCTTAACTTTATGTGCATAATTTAGCTTGACTGGTAATATTACCATGAAATGTATGTTTCACCGATAGATGCACAAGTGGAATTACCTGGACTTAACACCTAATACTTGGAAGAAGGTTTTTTTCTAAAAATATTTTCAATTTTTTTTCTTATGGACAAGCACAAAGAGTTGCGAGAAATGTGATCAATTTCATTTAAAATTACATTTTTTCATTGATTCCAGTTATACTATAGGAGCTTGTCCCCAAGTTGGAGACTGTCATAGTCAGTACGTTGTATGAGTTACACTCACGTTCATGAAAAAGAACATGAGCCCATTCTACATGAGCATTGTTTGTAGAAGAGTATTTTAAAAACATTCTGCCACCATCAAAAAATCAGTGGGAAGAATCATTGAGATAAAATCTGCATATATTAAAAACTAGTTTAACTCATTTAAGTATATACAGAGTTAATTTCTGTTTCATTTAAAGTGACCACTTTGCTTTCTGGGTAATTTTTCAGCGATTCCATGGTTTAATCACATGTAGGCTGCCCATTCATTGGCCACATTATTTCTTCTTTTACAAGTGTTCAGCTGATTTCACCAGCTGAAAGAACTGCAGGGACATTTGTATGAACTGAACCTGTCACTTCATTAGTGCCAAGTACCTCTCGGTTGAGAGTCAAGGGTCATTAGCTCTTAAAAATCAAAACCAATTTTACAAATCCCCTCATCAATCCTTGTTAGGATCTAGGTAAATTTTATTCAAGAAGCATTAAGCAAATTTCAGATAAGCATGCAGTGGTGCTAATGAACCCTACAGGGGATCTTTGAAGGTCACTCAATTTTTGTAGCTTCTTTGAAATTTTGCACAGCCCAAGGCAAATAGAAAAAAAAAGCTTAACTGATTAAATGTTTTACAGCAAAACTATTTTAAGTAAGTATTCTCACAGATTGACTATATAATTTCTGTGTATAAATTTATATATAAAATGGAGATATGACCTTTAATAAAGTTGAACAATTTTTAAATATTTCAAACAATACCTGAGACATCAAACTTTTGACTGTCTAACAGCTTTGTGCGATGCTTCATTACATCACTTTCCCTCTTCTAAAATAGTATGTTCTCCCTGAAACTTTGAGAAGCAACTAAAATGTGATCATCTGTATAAAGAAATCACAGTCTCGACAAATGTCAGAATATAAAATTGTGCATGATGTTCTTTAACAAAGAGTTTTCAAATTAATTTTTGTAGAAAAAACATCTAATTTGCAAAGGAAGAATAAAAATATGTACATGAATCATTGATATTTCATTACATAATCTGTTAACAAAGCTCCTGTCTGTTCAAAAAAGAAATACTGTTTGGTAGTTAGTGGCTGTTGGAATACATGCTTCTATGACTTCCCTATTGTAGATTATTTGGAAGCATTACCCATGTCCTCCATCTTCCCTTAACAGAAAATGGCTACTTTATAATACAAGCATTTCAAAGTATATAAAGTATTTTATCCTCAAAAGCTTTCTTTTCCCTCACATAATTGTTTTTATTTTATGTTATTAAATTGTACTTTAGGTTCTGGGGTACATGTGCAGATCATGCAGGATTGTTGCATGGGTACATACATGGCAAGGTGGTTTGCTGCCTCCATCCCCCTATCACCTATATTTGGCATTTCTCCCCATGTTATCCCTCCCTGACCTCCCCAAATCCCACCGTCTCCCCAAGCTCCCCCAACAGACCCCAGTGTGTGATGCTCCCCTCCCTGTGTCCATGTGTTCTCATTGTTCAACACCCCCCGATGAGCCCTGACACAATTGTTTACCTGTGTATCTAACAGCAGTAGTAACAGATACCATGGGTATGATTGAAACAGACCTTCTCAGGTACTGAAAAAATTCTCCAAAATTAATTAAATACTATACAATATCTCTACTTAAAATGTATTATTCATAAGCCTTGCCTAATTTATTAACGTATTTCAAGTCCTTTAAAGAAAATGATTATTAGCCATCAAATCATCATCATCTCCCATTTTGGTTAATACTCATTGAGCTTCTACATGTCAGACAATAGACTGTTCTCTTCATCAGCACATTACTGCCCTTCCATGTAAACATTGTTTTTCCCACACAACACATAGGCTCTGCATTGTTGTCTCAGAGAAATAAAGGCATTGTCCTAAGAAAACACAAGGTGTCTATGTAATTCTGATCCATTCTTTAAGGTGTTTTTTAGGTCAAGAACCCACATTTATTGCATTCTATTACTAGGCCTCCCAATATTCACCTTGGCCTTGAGTGACAATATGATTCTTTATTTTGACAATAAAATCTACTTTGGAAAATACGTAACTGTTCCACCAAGGATGTTCCTATATATCTTGTAAACTGCAAAACACTGCATTTTCAAGTATCTATTAAATAATAATGTTACAATACTCCATTGAGCAATATGTACGTATGTTTATGAGCATGTACATACATAAGCAGTGAAAGAGAAGCCAAGAGAGGGGAGCATTTTGGCTGACACAGTCACCCTTTAGACACTGTGTGAGAAATAAGAAGACATAGTCTAAGATAATGGCTTTGTTTCTTATCATGTGCATATGTGCACTGTCACCATCCATCATCTCAAGTCCATGGGAACTCAGGATGTGGAAGGAGAGTGACTATGGATACCATCACAGCAAGAGGGACACAGGGATTCACTTGGTAACATCTTTCCTATCCACAAGCATCAGGTGATGGGTGCTCTGGTTTTATGGATAATCAATAATCAGATTCTATGGCTAGATTCTGGTCATTCTCTGCTTAAACAACAGGTTCCACACACACTGCCAGAGTGATTTCTTTAAATGCAAATCTGATCATGCAAAATCCTTCATCATATACAGTTAATGTCCAAACCATTTTATTATCTCAGCATCTACATTAAGGATGCATGTCCAAACTATTTAACTTGGCATATTAGATTGCTCTTTTACCCATTTGTGTAGACTCAGCTCTTGTTACCTTCAACTTTACTGGACCACGTGTGGCTCATAGTACTCTTTCCTACTGAGCTATGTTTGCACATCCTCAGCCCTCAGCCTGGAATGTACCCTACTCTCCACTCTCTGCCTCACCCTGACGATCTGAATGACCAACCTAACTCATCCCTCAGGAGCCGGCATTGAGATGACCTGAGCCTGCTTGTTTGCTTTAAATTATATTTCATGGAGGTGCTCATGCCCAGCACTTGTGCTTCAGAAAATATTTGGAAATAAAGTATTGGAGCCTTTTCATTTGAGATTATGTAATGTTCAATTATGTTTTTCTTTTACAAAAAACCTATTCTTTCACAATAAATATAATTTCTCTTCCAATATCACCTCCACACTACAACATGGAGGGAGCATGATGACATGAATTCCCAACTTCATGGTTTTAACCAAGCTTTCCACAAGGTAACTGAAAATTTCTTAAGACCTTACCTTCTTAAGACCTTACCTTACTAAAATAGTATGCAAAGACCTACAATATAGGTGGGAGACCACAATATAGGTGGGAGACCATCTGTATTGTAGGTCTTTGCATACTATTTTAGTCACTACCACTTAAAGGTCTAAAATCATCTCCCAACAAGAAACAGACTTTCCCAAAAATTCCATAAGGAGATAAACAAGTACTCACATTCCTTAGCAATAAACAAAGATTTTTTTTTTCCTCCAGTCCTCCTTCCCTCAAAAAACATCAGCTTTACTGCTTCCTTTCTGTTTCTCTCTGTGTATTCTCCTCTCAGGAATTTCAAGTTATTTTCTTCTTTATGAGACAAAGAAATCCAACCCTTTTTGGCTTTTACTACCAAACTTACACATGGCAGCATCTCAGAACATTCAGAATCATAGTGTCCTTTTTAATTTATCTGTCGAAGGTAGTCATGATTACAAGGAATTTTTTTCTGATGCATAATTCATTTTGTAGTTATTCTTATTTTCTAGTTTACCTGTATCTTTTCTTTCTTCCACCTATATGCCTATACAGTTTTAAAATCAGTCACACCTGCTTCCAGCAGCAAATTTTCCACTCATAATTTTGTTACTAGTATACTTAAACTGCCAACCAGCTCATGCTATCTACAAAATAAAATAGATACAATGAGAGCCTGAGGAATTCTCTCATAAGTATACTGTACATGTTTCAATTCACATACGGGCTATGCTAACAACACACACACACACACACACACACACACACACTTCTTAAGGTCCTTGTTGCAAATGATCAGCCATGTTCTTGCCAGATGTGCTACTTTATTAATAGTATCTAACATTGCAGTCAATAAATCACGATAGTTATTAAGTAAAAAAGTATATATAGTAAGGTTTTAAAGCACCAGTTTTACCTCACATAATTTTAGACTTAAAATTAGTATCATATTTGTAAATATCATGATCATTATTTTAAGAAAGATAGAGTCGAGGCCATGCAACCTTCTTCAGTGCCGGCTCCCCTCTCTGTTCTCTGTCTGACAGATTACTTCATCTATTCTGTTGTCTAGGAAAATCTTTGGCTCCTCATACTAATCTAAAAATGGACTATGCTGTAATGCTAATAAGAACATGACAAATCATGAAGCAATTAAATGCACCCCAGAACATAATGCATTTAGGCAGACTAACCACTCAAAAAAATGTACTAGATAAGGAAACTCTTTGATAAAATTTTTCTCGAACTTTATAGTATATGAAAATCACTTGAGGGGGCTTCATACAACACACATTCTTTTAACACTAAGGGCTACATATTCTAATTCAAGCAGCCTGGACTGGGGACCAGTTCCTAAATTTTACAAGCAACTCAGGACTTTGGGAAGTAGGTTATTGTTAAGAGCACACTGGAAGACGACGCCTTGGTGGGTGTGTTTGGCTAATAGGAGCCTCCAGAGAGTGCCTGCCTGCAAGGGAAAGAGGAGCAGCCATGTACCCTGAAATGGCAAGAACCAGCCTCTGGAAAACAGCACCACCACCACCATCTGAGTTTCCATAATGCCAACACCCTACCATGAGCAGTATCATGCAGTCAAGATGGCATCACTGAATGTGGAGTTGGGAAGAAAATGTGAGTTAGTGCACCATCAGTGGGGCACACTCAAAACTTTTGCTCTGGAGAGATCTGACTGGGCAAAGGATTGAACTCAGAAACTTCTGAGGAAAGAAATGTGCTGCAGAAGTCACCAATCTCTGGACAGAGCATGACTGTGTCCTTTACAAACAGAATGTTGAAAATTGTTTCTTACAATGGAATCAAAGTACTACTTTATTTTTGTCTTCTATTGCTTGCTTCTTTATTCTTTTCAGGGAGGGTTTTCATCCCTAGACCCTGGGTAGCAAATTCAGGCTCACTCCTAGGATTTTATCTTCTTCATAGGTAGCAGATTGTTCCTGTGGAACTGGACACAAGTACATCTTAATTCAGTATCAGAAAAAATTATCTTAAACTAATAAATAGATGAGGGAGATCATAGTATTTCAATGCAATGCTAGTCTTGAATGTGTTTTCTTGGCTATTGCACAGTTCTGAAAGAAGAGAGCATAATATGTAGGTTTTTATCCAGTGGAGAGACAAATGACTTCTGTTTGATGGAACAAATAACTGCAAAACTTCAGGCTTATTGCCCTGTAAGAGGCTAACCAGTTTTGTCTCCATCAAAGCATAATGTTTAAACATTTCTTCATTTTTATTTCATTTTATTTATTTTTTTTACTTAAAGGGAATAGTACTGCTTTTATTAGCAAGCAATGATTTTAGTATACCAAAATGAATGATTTCATGAAAATAAGAGCAGGGATACATTCATAGTGGTGATTACAGGAATTTTTGTTGTTGTTGTTGTTTGCTATGATTTCTTTTATCTCCTTTCCTGTTAGCAAAACACAGTCTGTACAATTTGCTGTATTTTCTCCAACTTTTTCAGTCTCATAAGCAAAGTTTGGGGCTTCATTGCACCATGTGGTAACATCTTCCGCTGATCACTGCCCTTTTTGGGAAGACTTTCCAGAACAATGACCTTTCTTCTGCCATGGCTGAATTACTATTGATATCAACTTATTTTTTTTAAAAGTTCTTTCAGTTTCCCTCAGATTTAGGCATTCAACTATGTAATTCCAAGATGACTGACTGTTCTTTATGCAGCCAACAAACATATGAAAAACTAAACATCACTGATTATTAGAGAAATGTAAATCAAAACCACAATCAGATACCATCTTGTTCCAGTTAATGGCTTGACTTTCTATGTTAGAGATAAATACGGACGCTTCCTCTTTGCCTTCACTGTTATGTATGGGGTATCTGTAGGCCTTTCTGATCTTTTTAACAATATTTTTACAACAGAGAACAAAGAATAAGCAAAAAAACCAAAGTGAGTAACGCACATAGGTCTTGGTCCCACATGGGGCATCATGGGGAGCCTACCATTGTCATGACTGGTTTGAACATGTGACATTTTATTCCTATTTATGGGTGTGCTTGCAAGGGAGAATCCAAGTGTGCACAAAAAATATATATACCACAGCTGCACAGTTGACAGGGGCTGGAAGCATCTCTTTTCCACTGGAGTTGCTGAATAATGTTGTGTGCCTGTGTTTTGACTCAGACTCATCACATAAGATTAAGTGCAAAATTTTCCACTTCGGGCATTATTTTAGTGCTCAAAAAGTTTCGGGTTTTTGAACATTGTGAATTTCAAATTATTGAATTAGGGATGCATAGTCTGTACCCCATTGAAAAACTTCAATTTGGTATATAATTGTAATTTACTTAACAATTATTTAATAGAATGATTTAAATGTCTACTAACGGAACATTTTGGATTCTGTCATATTCTTCAGTTTTACTATTGCATTTTAGTCACAGAATGAATTTCTACATATTTCTACAACATGAAGTTACTGAGATTTTATGTTCAGCGAAAAATAATTAACTCATTTGTGATTGTTCTTGGGAGTAGGCCACATTCTTTACCATTGGGGTATACAGTTGTTTGTATTTTCATAAAATCTATCTATTTGATAGCATCTAAAAGATTATTATCATTACCTATTTGTTTCCATCATGGTTCTAATAACCTGTGAACCTTAGAGGCACTTATAGAAGTGCTTGGTGTGACTGGTCTCCTATTATCCCAATCATTCTATGTTAAATATACTCTGTGATACTACATTTGTTGTGTATCTTTCATTATCTGATCTGGTTTCTAAACTTTTAAAGTTGATATTTTATTTTTGAAAGAGCTAATTGAGATAGATGTGCAATAAACTGCATATACTTAAATTGTACAACTTGATAGGTTTTGACATATTTATGCAACAATGGAATTATCACCACAATCAAGATAGTGAATGTATCTACCATCCCCATTGCCCTTTCTAAATCCTCCTTCTAGCCTTTCCCCATCTTAAAGGCACTAGTGATGTGCCTTCTGTAACATTAGTCTGCATATAACAGCCATTTATATAAATGGAGTCATGCGGTATTTTGTTTGTTTGTTTTTCTTGATCTGGCGTCCTTTACTCCGAATAATTATTTTGAGATTCGTTCATGTTGTTGTGCACATCATAAGTTTATTTCTTTTTATTATTGAATAGTAGTATTCTATTGTATGAATCTACCACAACTTATCTATGTACCTTTTGATGGACACTTGAATTGCTTCCAGCTTTGGACTATTATGAATAAAACTCTATGAAGATGATGTACAAATTTTAGGTGGGTATATATTATCACTTATCTTGTGTAAAACAAAAAAAAAGGGACAAATGAAATGATTAGTTCACATAATAAGATACTTTAAATTTTTTAATAAACTGTCAAATTGCTTTTCAATGGGGCTATGCCATATTACAATCTCACCAGCAGTGACAGGTATATAGTTGTATCATACTATTTATTAAGTTAGTGATTTCTTAATGACTAATGGTGTTAAATATCTTTTATAGGCTTATTTGTAATCCACATTTTTTTCTGAATATATTTTAAATATTTTGTCTTTTTTAAACTGACATTTGTTTTTATACCGAGGATTGAGAATTCTCTATATGTGGTGATACGTTTCTTTTGTTAGAAACTTTTTTTTTCAGAGTCTCAGGTTTGTTTTTTATTCTTTTAAAAGCATCTTTCAAAGAACAGAGGTCCACAGTATGGTAAGAATTGAGAATAATTCCAAAATAAGAACCACAAAGATGAGACACAGGAACTGGAACTCTTTTACTTGACAACTGGGGTCAGTGTTACCAAAAGACAGTCAAACTCAGCAACCAGATAGCCAAAATATTGCTCATTTAAAAAATATAATACTAATCTTGAATTGGTCCTGAGATTCACAGCTCCAATTGAGTTACATGTTTCATTATTTTGGAACTTAATTCAAGACACTTAGCTGCACTACCACGTAGAAATCACATAAAAACCAAACGATGTTAGAAAATTCTAATATCAAATTGCAGATCATATGCAAATGTACTCTCTGAGTTTGGGAGAGAAAGGCTAGAAAACACATCATGCGTATATGTAATAATATGAAAGTAAACTATATTAAGAAATAAAAATAAAAACCATGAAATCATCCTCAGGAGATAAAATATTAGAATTTACTTTTATTCTCAGTTTTCATAGACACCTAATCTTTTTACTAAGTTAGAATTCTCTTAGCATAACAACAGAATTAGGATGTCATATTCTTTTAGAAAGACCAGTTAAAACACATGTTAGCACCTTCATAGATATGTTATCCCATCACACTAGAGCTATAATTTTTAACAAAATATTTTTTAAAGATTTCTAAACATTTCTACAAGTTACTTGTTACCAGAAACTTGAGAAATTATATATAAGTACTTTTACAGAGTCTGGTAAAAGAAATTTAGAATCGCAATTCGAAGAATAACATTAATAGGACCAGAATGAGAAATGACAGAGAGAAAGAGAAGAAAGGAAAAAGAAAGAGAAGGAGAAGAATAAGCAGAGGAAAGAGGAGAGGAAAGGAGGGGGAGGAGAAGGGTACTAAAATTTGTGAAAGTAAGAAAAGAGAGACATGAATTTAACTAAAGAATAATTTAAATACTCATTGCCAGGCATGCTGCTGGAAGCTTACATTTAATATTTTACTTTTCTCATAATCAGCCATTTAATTCAACAGTGCTAGGAAGTAGGTGATGTTATTTCCCTCACTTTCACCACTAAGGCAGAGCCTCCTGAGCCTCATTCCTGTGCTCCTTCCACAACACTGGTGACATTAACATGACGGCTTTACTTATTGATCACCATGCTATCCAGGTGGTCCTTTGGGCAGGGTAGAGCACACACAAGGGAGCCTTGGGAGGTCTTCGCTAGGTCTCAGCAGAAGGGCTCCCTGAGCTCCTGTTGATCCCCAAGACCACATTTCTTCATGGTCAATATAGACTTTAATTCTATGTCCTTCAACACCTAGGAGTTCTTTGACGAGCCATGGGAAAATCTGAATTTGGTTCTTTTTCTTCATGGCACCCACCAGTGACTTCAGGTTTCCATATATATATTTAATTTCAAAGTCAGGAAGTCATTCCAGAGCTCTTTCAGGTGGACATTGACAGGATTTTATGTTCTCAAGCTCCTCAAGGCCCTGAAATATTTCAGTGTTGTGTGGCTTATACTTAGATTTGCCATTCTTAAAAATAAGTGTATTTGTGTAACCAGTGTTAGTTTTCAGGCTTCATTGTTGTTAAAAAGTGAAAAATTAAAAGTATACAAAACTTATCAAATAGACTTTCAATTAGTATATAATACATTAGGAATTCTACTATGATCTAATCATCTCTGCAAACCTTCCAAGCCTAACTAATGTAAATGTTTGAAATCAATCTCTATGTGTCCCTGGACCTTCCTATGAGGCTTCTTATTTTCAACATTCATACATTACTTGAGTATAGAAGAAAATTCCCTCATTATGGAGAAAAGAAATAATATATGGACACAAATTGTCAAAGGCTTTAGATACACTCTGTCCCAAAGGCATGGACGGGGCCTCCTGAAACCTGGGCGGAGTCACCGCAGAGCTGGAAACAACTGTTTCCTTGTTTCTTCCACCCCTTGCCTTTCTGTTCCCCTCTCTCAGTTTCCCCAAGCCTTAAAACAGCTGTTAACTGAAAGAATACACACATACACACACACACACAATATATAAACTTGGAAAAGGAGACGTTATTTCTTGTAAGGAGTTACAATCTGCAAGGTGGCGTCTAGCAGACTGGAAAGCACAGTCTTCCACAGAGAGCAGAGACAGGCACCTTGGAGAAGGGGTTCGGGCTGGAACTTTGTGCTGAATGGTACGGATGAACATACATATTCAACAGGTTATAGGAGGAGCTATGAATATTCATAAAGGTGGTCCTGACACATGTGTATTGAACAAACATGCATGTAACATGCAACTCAAGTTCATTTTTTGGGTGGAGATTTAACATCTAAATGTATTACAATCTAGATCCTAGGCATCAGAAGATCTTTTCAAGATATGAAGGCAGCCTCTGCAGATGGGCCAGAACCATCCATAGTGGGTGGTCTTCCCGTCTGTAAGAAGAAAGACACTGAAATCAGTCCCTTGTTCAGTGAAAGCTGTAGTTATGGCTTGTGGAACAGGGTTAGTCAGTTCTGTGAGCTGGATGGTTTGTAATGGGTTTAATCTCACTAATTTTGAGGTCAGTGTTTGTTTAGTTGCAAGAGAAAATGAAAAACCTGTGGCAGTGAGAACATCACTTATTCTTTAAGGTTAAGGTGTGAGACTTCACCCCAGCCTAGCATGGCCTTAGGTCCTGTTTATAATTTGGTATCTTATTGACACAAAGAGTAGTCTGTGCTGTCAATCTTACAATATTTTAACACTAATGCTTGTCAGTTGCTGTTTCTGAACTACAAAAGCCAGGAGCCGGTATAACGAGGCCTGTTTGACCTCCCAATCCTGTCATGCCCAGGAACTCAGTGTTTAATGTTACTTTGGGGACCTGTTGGCCAAGGAGTGATCTGTTCATGCAATGGGGAACCTAGGATTTCATTTTTAGTTTACGAGGCCTTCCATAAGTAATAGTCTAGATGTTGCTACTACATATAGTAATTATGGTATAAATTAGAGCATTGTAATTTCCCTACAATCTTACGCTCAATCAGAAATTGCAGAAACCTGCCACTTGCTGGAAAAGCTATTCAGTGTGCAATAGGAGGCGGTCTAGTGATTTATAATCTGCAAAAATAAAATAAGTAAAATATAATACCTACTACCATAAACCTAGAACATTTTAAACTATTTTAAGCAAATCAATTTTGTAAACCCCTCCCATAAAAATACTTAAAAATAAAATTCACTGCACTGAAAACCTTAGCGTGAGTAAAGAGGAGCCCCGGGGCGTCCTGGAGACAGCTGAGAGTGGGTGTTTGTTTTTGCAAATCTGATGTCTGCCTCTTCTCACCTGTGGGCTCCTCGTACAAGGGTTTCAATTTCTGCTCTCGGCTTGTTGAGACAGGAATCGGACATGAAAATGCCTTTTAAATAATGACGCTTAGGAGACTCCACTGGGCCTCACAAGAAGAGCCAGCAGGGGAGACCCTGACCTGTCTTCAGCGTCTGAAGCCACTGTGAACACACTGAGGACTCTCCCTGTTGCAGTGGAACGCCTGCTTATGGAGTGATGGAAGCCAGGCACTGTGATGGGCCCCGTTCAACAGAAAGATAAGCACTAAGGTCCTTCCTCAATTCTGGTCTTCAGCAAACACACAGTCTAGTCAGAAAGACAGGTGTGCAAACAGACCATTAGGAAAAGGTGTTGTCTATGGGAGGCAGTGTGGGAATGGGGATGAAGGACCCCTAATCCAGGTAAGGTGGCAAGGATGGAGATGACACCTGAGCTGAGATTCCAAGTCCAGCTAGGTGAGGAAGTGTGTGTGCACATGTGTATGTGTGTGTGATATATATGTATACATGTGTATAGTGTGTGTACATGTGTGCATGTGAATATGGCATGAGGGGTGTGTGTGTGTATGGTGTGGTGTGTGTGGTATATGTGTGTATGTGTGCATCGTATGTGACAATGGCATGGCGTGTGTGTGTTCTGTGTGTATAATGTGTCAGTGTTCTGTGTGTATAGTGTGTTTGTGTTCTGTTGTGTGTGCATCTTTGTAAACAGGTGTCTGTGCATGTGTGTGAGGTATGTGGAGTGAAGGGCAGGGTCAGGGAGGGAGAAGTGTAAGGGAAAGATCCCATAAGTGCCAAGGCAGGAGCCAAAAGCCTCAGCCTATTTCCATATAAATAATAAGAAGAAAATAACTAGAAATATAACCGCAGTAGTTACTAGCTATTCATAGGTGATCTTAATTCTTTTACTAATGCCTCTCAGGTAGGAAGCGTGAACCTGGGGTGACATTGTGAATGAATGACCCTAAGGCAAGATGCTTTAAGCCCTCTGTCACTCTCATGTAAGGATCTTCCGCCTACAGGGGAGGGGAGAAGGTGTTTTGCAGAGAGAACAATGAGGCACAGACACCTTTGGAGTCGCAGTTCCACAAGGTGAGTTACAGAAATTTCTCACCCGTGGAAAACTCTTACCCCCAGGCAACTGAGAATTGATTTTAAGGCTTTAGTAGAAACAAATGACCATTCCAGAAACTCATTTCTGAATGTTTCTGGAAAAAAAAAATTCTAAAATAATTTATTTTTCCTAGTTTTAATGAAAAGCATTATTTCCTACTATAGGTCAGGTAATATTTAAGATCTGTTGTTCGCAATTGCTCTAATTCTCTCAAGAATTATGAAGTGAGGTACTTCATTCTACAGGGGATGGGGTGGAGAAAGCAGGCTCACTCCATGAACCATACAAACTGTGTCCGAAGTCCCGTTTGCCCCTTCCCTTGCTGTCTTTTCAGATGGCACCTTCCCAGTGAGTTCAGCCTGGGCCGCAGCCATGCCTGATGCACCACCCACTCCTCTGAGGCAGCCACCATGTGCCCTTTCTCGTCCCAGCTGGGTACAAACAGCTTTGTGTGAATGACTGTACTGAGTTGGCTGCGCATTTATGGCTGAGCCCATAATGCGTACTCTCTTGTCTCTGAGCAACTGTTAAAATTCTTTATTCTCATTATGTTCAAGACAAGATAATGAACCTTAGTGATATTCAGATATATAATTTTGGATTGGCTTCTTGATTTAATCACTAAAAACACTGATAATTTTTCTTAGAGAAATGTCTGTTGAATAGCTGTCTACAAATGGCAATGGGAAAAAGAGGAACTTCTGATGTTTTAGGAACTTTGAGATAAAACATGTTCAGGCAGTAAGATCTAGAGTTGTCTTGCTTTAGAGTTGTAATGAATACAGGAAGCTCCAAGAGTCTTAACAGTCATGCAAATGTTTATATAGAAGTGCCATTATTATAAGACAAAGAGAAATAGTAGACAAAAGACATTCAACTATACTGTGGCCATCTGATGTGTGGCGGGCTCTTCATCAATATCATGTCATTTGCTGCTCACACAGCCCTGCTAGGTAATATTATTGTCCCCACCTCACAGATTAGGAGGATGCAGTTTCTAAGGGCTAAATTGCTCACTCAGACAAAGTAAATAAATCACTTATACAGTCATTTGCATGACTAAGAATTACTGCTGTCTTTTTTCCCATATGTCACTTTCTTGAACGTGTTCTAATAAAATGATTCTAAAGCAAAATAAATAAATTAAATAATTACAGCAGCAGGAATTTCAAAGAGATCTGTTGTTTCCAAAGCCCATGGCCACACTCTTATTTATAAAGTATTAAGCACTCTAGATCACAGCTTTGCAATCACCACTTAGGTTCACATAAACCCAGCAATGTGGGATCCTATCCATCTACACAAGTTAGCCACTGGCTGTACTGAACAGCAAGTCCATAACAACAGTGGCACATATCACGTAAAGTTTATTATTCTCTTATGCAAAAGATTTTCAGGGTTAGACATCAACACATCTGTGACAATTCCATAGCCATCGAGGATCCAGGCTCCAAAATCACTCTTGTGCCATTTTTCAAAAGTGATCCTCATCTGTGTTCTGAGGTGGCTGTAGAGGCCAGAGCTATGACACATTTTGTGGAGTTGGATGAAAGAGAAAGAAGAAAGTCATCATTTCCTCCCTTCAAAGAAAGCTTCCCAGATACTGTACACCA
>CAUYQU010008536.1:0-13522 GCA_963574635.1 Cheracebus regulus | reverse complement strand
CGTGTGGCTCCTCTGCCGGGAATCTCCCGGTCTGTGGGCTACAAAAATTCGTCGGAAAGTGCGGCGTCCACTCGTTCTCTGCGCTTTCACTGGGAGCTACATTCCTGAGCTGTTGCTAATCGGCCATCTTGGATCTCTCCGAATCAAAAAAGGTTTTTAACTGAGTCTAGGATTCAAGGTTATAGTGAGTAATGATCTTCGCAGTGTACTCCAGCCTGGGTAGCAGAGTGGGACCCTGTCTGAAAAAATTATTTTTTTGTTAAATTACTGATGTTTATTGATTTGAATTTTATATTCCTGCCACTGAGTTTTAATAGTGGCCAGATCAGCTTATCATTTTCTCAAAAGAAGGATGAGCACTTTTACAATGAATTATCTTGCTAGTTTCTAAGGAATAGTAACTTTTGACATACTCAATGCCCATATTCTCCTTTTATATTTTTTGTTCTGCTTTTCATGAACTTTATGATACAGCTGTCTTCTTAAGTGTTTAAGTGATCTTATGGCTTTTTTTTTTTTTTTTGGGACAGTCGCACTCTGTTTCCTGGGCTGGAATGCAGTAGTGTGATCTCGGCTCACTGCACCCTCCGCCTCCTAGGTTCAAGTGATTCTTCTGCCACAGCCTCCCAAGTAGCTGGGATTACAGGTGTACATGCCTGGCCTATTTTTGTATTTTTAGTGGAGATGGGGTTCACCATGTTGGCCAAGCTGGTCTTAAACTCCTGACTTCAAGTGATCTCCCTACCTCAGCCTCCCAAAGTGCTTTATTCTTATTTTCTATATAAAGTGGTAATTAAAGACTTCTAGCAAGTAAATATCCAATAGGACAAACCAGTTTTAAGCCAGGCTTTAAGGCTCAGCTTTGGCCTTTTTTTAAAAAGAAAAATGGAAGATCTACATTTTCTTGTGTTGTTTATTTTCTCTCCTGTGTAACTTGCATTAATATTCATTAAGTGGCTAGCTTACACAGTTATAACAGAGCCAACAGCATGCAAGGAAGGAAAAAAAAAATCCCCTAAAGTTTATAGTCTTGTGTTGTGATTCAAGAATTACTGCCATAACTAACTTAATAACAAGCAGATTGAGGGAGGACTTGTCATCTTGCAGTGTTATTTTGACATTACATAATGACCTAATCTGTAATAGCACCTTTTAGTTTTAAAAATTCCTCATAGGCACTATTGATATGATAGGGCAGTATAGAGATGTCAGTTTTATGACCTCAAAGATCTACTATGCATTTTGTAAATGTATTTCAGTTATATTTTGGCAGTAAAGGGAGCAGGAAGATAATGCTTCCATTAAAGTGATCAACTACGCATGTAGAAATTGGGCAGGAAGATGTGTGAAAAAAGCTTTTAGATGAAACCCATTTTTGTGTATAAATTGCCTGTGCTGCATATATAACTGTCTTGTAATGCTTTGGGGTAATTCAGCAAGTACAGCACTGGAAATGGTGTTTGCCTGCTGCTCTTAAAGAAGGAAGTGTATAAATTGCTTTATAATAAGTCTGCTGCTCAGCTGTTATATTACATTAATCCACTCTTTTTTCCTTAGCTTTTTTTGTATTTTCTTAAACAGTTGATTAAAATTTTAATTAACTTTTACTATTTCAGCTCCATTTTATTTTTCATTCTTAAAAGTTATTAAGTAAAAACGAAAACTCATTTTTGCTCTTCTGCTACTTTGGACAATGTTCCTCATGCTTCAGAGCATTCATATTTCAGTAGTAACATTGACTAAAGATGAACTATGAGAGAAACTTAATTATTTTCCATAACCAGTTTTAAGCCAGGCTTTAAGACTCAGCTTGACCTTTTTTAGAAAAAATGGAAGATACTTTAGTATGATCTCATCTGACTACATTTTAAATTTTATATACTAGTAAAATCCATTTTAAATCATATATTACTCAGTACTGAAATCTTTCATAAATTTCAAATTGAAATTTTTAAAAAGCAGTGCTTCTTTCTTGATGCATTGTTTTCCTTTATTAATATACCTCTAAGTGCTTCTGTATCTCAAAAATATACAAGGTTTTTTCTTTCGTGTGCCTCTCAATTCTCATTACCTTCTTTCTGTTTTTCTTCTCCTGACTTTTCATCTGCACTCTACAGATTTCCTCCTCTGATGCTCCTCTTCAGCCTTTGGTGTCCTCTCCTTCTCTGCAAGCTGCTGTTGACAAAAGTAAATTGGAGGTATGGTAATATTTTAACCAGCTACATTATGTAATGTTAAATAGTAAATTAACTTCATTTTGTAGTGTGTCATTTGGGAACACCATAATAGTTGTTTATATTTTGAATGATTCCCTAGAACTAAAACAGCAGTTTCCAGAATATTTTTTATACCACAGATATGATTAAAGAACTTTAAATCTATATTTAATTTTAGAGTGACTGATTTATTGGTGCCATGACTATATCTCAACAGTTAAGCAATCAGTTTTTTGTTGTTGTGCCCATTATTATGTTATATTTATAGGAACTTAAAAAAAAATATTTTCTTTCTGTGATTCTGTTGTTAAAAGCTTTAGCTTTAGCTAGTTTACCATTAAATACTACATTTAATTTAAAGAAAGTTATTGTCAAGTTTCTGTTTTTAAGCAATAGTAACCATTGTACAAATAAAACGTGTGTATTATGGGATCATGAGTTCAGAATCATCAGTGACAACTGTTAGAATGCATTTCTGGTGGAAGTGGTTAGGGTGCAAATACTACCACTATGTATTTTTAAAGTCATCCCTACAAATATTTGACTCTTTACCTATTTCTTTTTGTTACACTGGCCTTAATAAATTAGTTTGAGTTATTTTTTCAACTATCATTTTCCCCATAGACATGGAATAAATGATAAATGGTTTGCTAGATGTTTGATATGCAAAGACAAAATACAGCCCCTGCCCTCCAGGAGCTTACAGTCTAAGACAAGAAAACAGATAACTATATAGCAGTTTATAATACAATATATTATGGGCTGTAGTTGAGGTACACTCACTATACTGCAGTTAATACAGGAGGTGTCATTTGGATACATCTTATGCTTTAAATAATCATTAGATATAAGGAAGGATTAGGAAGCATTCCAAATAGAGAAACCAGCCTGTGAAAAAACATGTGTGCGAAGTACAGTGTTTGGGGAGTTGCAGGTAGAATGGCATGGCTGAAATACGAGCAGAATGGCAAGGCTCCTCTCTTTCTCATGAAGAAGGCTTCTCATGAGCCTACTGAAGGAGTTTGATTCTGAAGGCCCAGGCACTTTAATGATGAGTTTTGAGCAGTAGGGAGTGGGTACGGTGTGACAGGATCAGATTTTTATGTTGTAACACTGCTTTACAGGCTCCATGGGAAGTGAATTTTTGTGGTGATAGGTGAGGAAAAGACTTGAGAACCTATTATTCTAATCCAGGAATAAAATGAGGGGGACATGCTCCAAAGTAGGAACAGAGAGAATGAAAAAGAGTATAATTTTGAGAGATCTTAAGAAGGTAATAGTCCATGGGGTTTAGTAATTGATATCTTATGGAGGTGCTTTGGAAAGTCTTGTGACTTTCAGTTTTTATCTTGAGCATCTTAGTAGATGATGGTGCCAGTTAGTGAGATAAGGATACAAGCTGAAAAGAGAGGGAACAGGTTTGAGCAGAAAAGGAAAGAGGTGAATTAAAAGTTGGACATGTTATGTATGAGGTCAGTGTGGAACATTGAGGTATTTAGTACGTGGTTAGATATACAAGTCTAGGCCTGGGGGAAAGAAGAGGAGAGTAGTGAGTGAGAGAGGGGCAGAGAGAGAGAGAGAGAGAGAGAGCGCTTAAAAATTTTGGAGACTATGTCTTTATTTATTTTTGAGACAGAGGTTAGCTCTTGTTGCCCAGGTTGGAATGCAATGGCGTGATCTTGGCTCACTGCAACCTCTGCCTCCCAGGTTCAAGCTGTCCTCCTGCTTCAGCCTCCTGAGTAGCTGGGATTACAGGCATGCACCACTACACCCGGCTAATTTTGTTTTTAGTAGAGACGGAGCTTCTCCATGTTGGTCAGGCTAGTCTTGAACTCCCAACTTCAGGTGATCCGCCCACCTTGGCTTCCCAAAGTGTTGGGATTACAGACATGAGCCACTGTGCCCAGCCCTGTGTCTTATATTTAAGTCACTCAAATATAATTTGATTATAACGAACTCCGTATGTACTTCCTCCATCTTATTGGACTTGAATGTTTAGTTTTCTTGCACAGGTGGTCAGCCATTTCACTATGTCACTTGTGCATATAGCTACCAGGTTTCAAGAACTACTGTTTTAAAATACAAAACACTGCAATATTTTGTTCTTGCTGAGAAAATAGTTTAAAACAACTTAGGTTTCCACAGTACTCTTTGATCTTTCAGCAGCTTTTGATTCTATGGATGGCAGTCATCTGTGGGTCAAACTGCATGATGAGTTTAGAGCCCATGCTGTTAATATTACTTCAAAGCCTGTATCCTGATACCACTGCCAGAATCAGAGTAGGTAACAGCTGTATTTTTACAGCTGAATTCCAGTGTTAAAGAGTATCAAGTCATGCTCTCCCTCTGGCAATGGTAGCTGGCGAATTTAATTTGTTTTTATTTATTTCATATGTGCCCACCAGTCATGGTAATTAGGATGTTAAACTTCTTTTCTACTCATGACGCAGTGGCATTCTTGAGAAATAACTGTCTTTGCCTGTGCTGGCTGCTCTAACAATATACTATAGATGGAGTAGCTTATAAACAACAAAAATTTATTTATCATATTTCTGGAGACTGGAAAGACCAAGATCAAGTCTCCAGCAGGTTCCATATCTTATGAAGGGCCCACTTTCTGGTTCATAAAATGGTATATCTTTGTGCCCTCATATAGTGGGAAAGGGCAGGAAATCTTTCTGTGGCCTTTTTTTTAAATTTAAGGGTGTGAATCCTATTCATGATGGTTTCATCCTTATGACCTAATCACTTCCCAAACGCCCAACCTCCTAATGCAATCACATTGGGGATTAGATTTTTACATATTAATTTTGGGGTGGACACAAACATTCAGATCATAGCAATAACTAATAGTTCTGAGAGGTTAGGAAGCAACTCATTCTCAACATATTTTTCTTTATGTTTTTGAGATGAAGTTTCGTTCTTGTTGCCCAGGCTGCAGAGCAATGGCATGGTCTAGGCTTGCTACAACCTCTTCCTCACCTGTTCAAGTGATTCTCCTGCCTCAGCCTCCCAAGTAGTTGAGATTACAGGCACCCACCACCACACCTGGCTAATTTTTGTATTTTTAGTAGAGACAGGGTTTCACCATGTTGGTCATGCTGGTCTTGAACTTCTGACCTCAGGTGATATGCCTGTCTCAGCTTCCTGAAGTGCCTGGATTACAGGCATGAGCCACTATGCCTGGCCTCATTCTCAGTATACTAATGAGAATATTCTATCACATTGCTTTCTGCACCAAAGTTTACTAAAAATATAAGAAAACGTTTTATAATATATTTAGGATTTTTGCACATCTTATTTATTCTTTACATATAAAATGGGGATAGTATTACTAACTTCCTAAAGTTGTGAGAATTAAAAGAGCCAAAATAGTGCTTGGCACGTAGTAAGGTTTCATAAAGTATTAGCTGTTACTGCAAGAAATAATAACAGCAATAATAAATAGCAAAACTCCACTGGACCACAGTGAGTAGTGAAACTTGAAAGTTGGGCTCCATAGTCCTTCAGTCCTACCACTAGCTTTGATTAACTGTGCTTTGGGCATTACTTCCTAAGATTTTGTTTCTTCATTTGTAAGATGACAGTAGGTAAAGTTTTTGTTTCAGATAGTTGTTGCAAAGATTAAATTAGACAATAAGGTACTTACCACCTGGCCCACAGAAAGCACTTAATAAGTGCTTGTCGTGTTTTGGAAATAAAGGTTTTGATTTGGGAAACTGTTGAGTCAGCAATAGGTAATGTTTCTAGTTATCCTTAAAGGGTTACATCTTCTTATTTCCAGTATAAAGCCCAGGCACTTGAGTAGATACAAAGATCTTTTTTGAGAAATAGCCCAACCTTTTAGATGGTTTTCAGTCTGTGGTAGACTGTGTTAATATACTTAATTTTCAAGGGAAAATGTCACTTTTGACATATGCTCATCTGGTAACTAAAGCATATAGATTACTCTTCAGGTTTTAGCACAAGTTCAACTTTATGTTGACTTTTATCCTGTTTCTGAAAAGCATTATTGAAACAGATAATTTTAGAGAATCCTAGTCTAGGGGGCCTGAGATATAAACTGTCCAGATTCTGGAAATTCTATCCATATATTCTTCTTTTCTTACAAAGCAATATACCAACAGTTAGCTTTGTCCTTTCCTTTCACTAATTGGTGAAGTACTATTACAACACCCATTGCCTTTTATTAATGGCTAATAAAAGAAAAGGTTAAAAAGAGAAATGCTTTAGAATTTCCCTGTTCTTAAAATTGCAGTCGAAGGCATTGCTTATTCGTGCCCCAAATGTGAAGATCTTTGCTATGAATTTCTTTTAAAATTTTGAACTAAGATGAAACGTTTTCCTTTCCTTTTTTTTTTTTTTTGGTTGGGGGTGGAGTTTATCACCCAGGCTGGAGTGCAATGGTGCAATCTCAGCTTACTGCAACCTCTGCCTCCTGGTTCAAGTGATTCTCCTGCCTCAGCTTCCTGAGTAGCTGGGATGACAGGCACATGCCATCATGCCTGGCTAATTTTTGTATTTTTAGTAGAGAGGGGTGTCACCATGTTGGCCAGGATGGTCTCCATCTTTGAAACTTGTCATCTACCCCCGTCAGCTTCCTAAAGTGTTGGAATTACAGGCATGAGCCATCACACCCGACCTCCTTTCCTCTTTTTAAAATCACACAGCAGACACTAAAATTACCATATTTGTCATATTTGTGTAGTGCTTTATAGTTTGCAGAGTTGCTTTCTAGGTTCTTAGTGCCTTTTGTTTTTTTAGTACTGAAATGCACATTAAATATATATATAATACTTATCAAGACTATCACTATGTAATGAATATTGAAACTGAATGTTATTAGCACTTTGAAAGTTCCCATGTGACTCTGTTTCTAAATAACCTCATCCTTTTCCTTAAAGGTAATTAACATCCTGATTTTTATCATCATCATCATCATCACTTTTTTGCTTTTTTAAATAGTTTTATGCTAGCGTGTACACTCTCAAACATCATACATTTGCCTGTTTTTGAACTTTATATGAATGGTTGCAGAGCCCGTTGAACTTTTATTATTTCTCTCACATTATGATCTAGGAATTGCCAGTATTATCTTTCCTGATTTATAAATGGCAAATTTACTCCGACAGAAGTTGCATCAGACACTATTTTAAAGGTATAGGTACAAATGCAGCCTTTAGGTATTTTGACTAAGTTCTGCATGTTTATCATGCTGCGTTCCCTAGGTTCTTCAGTTTATCTTTTCTTCTTTGCTACCAGGAAACTAAGGGCCAGGTTAATGTTTAGTTGCAGTGACTTTCAGTTCTCAGTTCCTAGTCATCTCTTTCCTCTAGATGCCTGATGAATGCTCTTTGTTTAATCTCTTTTCATTTTCCTCTTTTGGCCCTTAAGATTTATTGTTGATACTTTTAATGCTTAAGTTTTTAACATTATATCTAATCTTTATTGGAAATGCAAATTGTGAATATCATAATGTCATTTATACTTTACGTCTACTGCCTTACACTAGTCAGTTGGATGTGGTCCCCAAGCACTATCTTGAACATTTTTTTCTCAAGAAAATTACCGTATTTGTCCTTTTTTAAAAAGCAAAAACTGTGATGATGGACAGAAGGTATCTTGTGATTTAAAAAAAAACCTGATTTTATAGTCTTACCATTATATTTAACTATCATAATTTATCTTTGTGTAATAAGGAAGTGTGTTCTCTCAGTTACTTCACTTTTTTTTCTTGTTCAGAATTCAACTTAATGATTGCTGTAAGGAAGCCTAACCTAATTAAGGATATAGTGAGAATTTATTGAATGGGGATCTCATTCATTTAAAAAAAAAACACACACACACAAAACAAACCCTAATATATCAAAGAAGTTCTAAATTGTTTTACCTCTGTCTTAAATTTTTAACAGATATTCTTTAGTGTCATCAACGTAGAACCTCAACGAGAATAAGAATTTGCTGTTTACTATTACATTTCAGTAGCACCTATATATTGTAATTACTGAACATTTCTACCTTTCTCAAATGATGACTCATACTAATAAAATGAGCCAAAAGTTGCCTTTTTTTAAAAAAAGTAAACTTATCAAAACTCTGGGCTATGTTTTAGAAAGAAAAGGAAAAAAAAAAGGAAGAGAAAAAGAGAGAAAAGGAGCCAGAAAAGCCGACAAAACCACTTACAACTGAAAAGGTAAAATTCTTTTATAAAAAAAAAAAATTGGGATTACCGTTTTATTTGTATACTTATATATTAATGAGTTTCTGGATATTTACAATATGTAAATAATTGTTCTTTTCAACAACAATTGTTGAGTGAGTACTGTGTGCTCAGCATGTCCTTCTAGCTTTTTGTAGATTATTTGTAATCAGTTATTTATATGTGTGGGTATAAACCATCTCAGTTCCTTGGAGACAGGTATTCTCCTGTGAGTGACATAGAGAATGGTGTTTTTAGCCTTCATACATAATCAGACATAGAAGACTTAGAAGTTTAGAGAATGAAGAGAACATACCTGAAAGGGAATTCAGAAAAGACTGTGCTTAAAGTTAGCTTCTGAGCTACTTCTCAAAGAATAGGTGGGATTAAGGTGGAAGACAGGGGTACATGTTTAAGAGAATAGCCTGAAGAAGGCATGAAAATTTTAAAATATGTTTAGAAAAATAGTGAATTTGAAGAAAGGTATTTGTTTATGTATAGAAAGTGGTGAAAAATAAGACCAGAGTGGTAGATTGAACTCAAATGGTAGATGTTTTATTCTTTTTTGGGAGGAAAGGCTGTGAGCAGCACTTTAAATTCTAGAGCAGATGGTGCCCCTAATTCAGAAGGATTTTTGGAAGATTATTTTAGCAGTGGTTTGCACGATAAATGTGATTAGGTGTACTTGAGGTAGTGAGAACCTTGTACTTTGTATAGGGATTGGTTAAATAATTATGGTGGCTTGGCTTTGGATGCATTTCATCATAAGAACATGGAATCATACTAAGAGAATTGTCAGTAAAGGGAACATCCTTGATTTTAGTTGTTGAAATACTTAAAATCAACTTTACTGAGGCATGAATTGCATACTGCAAAGTGCATCCATTTAAAGTACATAATAGAGTACTGTATATAAGAAAGAAGATCCATTCTACTGTTGAACATTTGGATTATATGCAAGTTTTAACTATTCTAAATAATGCTGCTTTGAAAAACTTCTGTGTATGCAATCTAAGCTTATTTTTTTAAGGGTGACTTAGGAGTGGAATTTCTGGGTCATGAACAGTGTGCATCTTGAACTTTACTGGATAATATCAAACTTTTTCTCAAAGTGTATACCAAAGGTCCTCTTACCATCAAAGTAACCTCACATTCTCTGCAACACGTAGTGTTGTCAGAGATTTTGGCATTTGCAATACCGTGTAATGTAATGGGATCTCATTGAATTTTTACTGTTCATTTCCTTGATTACAAAATGAGGCTTAGTGCCTTTTCATGTCTTTTTTGCCTTCCTTTTTTTACTATAGCTTCGTTTATTTTACATTTAAAAACTGAAAATAATACATGCAAAATAAGACAGGCAAGTGTTTTTTAAAAAGTGAAACATTACATGGGGTGTGATGGTGCACATCTGTAGTCCCAGCTACTTGGGAGGTTGAGATGGGAGGATCACTTGAGCCCAGGAGTTTGAGGTTGCGGTGTGCTGTGATCATACCTGTGAATAGCCACTGCACTCCAGCATGGGTAACACAGCAAGACCCGTTTAAAAAAAATACAAAAGGGAATGGAAAACAAAAATCTTCCTTTTCATAGTCCTCATTAGGTATTTTGCCTATTTTTCTGTTGGATTGCCTGCTTTTCCTCATTGATTTGTAGCTCTCTATAAACATATATGTACATATAGGAGATACTAGTTCTTTTTCAGTTAAATGTTTGCAAATACCTTATTTCTTTATTGTGGCTAGTTTTGTTGCTGTCTCTCTTTCTGGTTTGTGAATCAGTGATAGAGGGCATCCTTGTCTTATTCCTGACATCAAAGGGAAAGCGTTCACCTTCACCTACATATGTCACTTTTATTCTTCACCAAAACTGCAAGATTTTGTAGTTGGGGGAGATTGGGGAGATAAAATTCAGGGAAATATATGATTTGCCTAGAGTCATGTAGTTTAGTTGGAGAATTCATTGAGTCTGGGTTAGAAAATAAGGGCTTTTATTTTTTAAGGCAACACAGATTAAACTTATATCTCTTTATGTGTTTGAAAGAAGATGCTTGATAGGGATTATTTATTCTAGAATCACTTTTTCAAGTCATACATATTTCTATAAGTAATTAAAGCCATTAATATGGTTCTTGACACATAGTAATAGCTTAATGAGTGGTTACTTATGTATTTTTTGGGAGTTGGAAGGAACCATATTTATTTAAATCCCTTATTTTATAAAGAAGTATACCAAATTCTGTAAAGTCACTCAGAAGTGATTTGTTCAGTGTTAACAGTTGCTGACAGCTCAGGAATTTGAACTCATGTCTTCTGGTTTCAAGCTGTGTGTGTGTGTGTGTGTGTGTGTGTGTGTGTGTGTGTGTGTGTGTGTGTGTGTGTGTGTGTATGTATTTCGATTTGACATATATGTCTTCATGTTCCTTTCTTATTGCAATTTAAAGTGCTGTTGTACATTCTACATAATTTTATAATGAATTATCCAGGCTTCCCTCATCTCATACTATGTATTTCTGTATAATCTTATACCATGCTAACTAGGTAATTAATAGCTTTCATTGATTAGTTAGTTTCTAGTTAGCAACTTCTTCCTTCCGTAAACTTGTTTTCCTTGAGCAGTGCTACTACTTTTGTTTAAATTGTATTTTGTTTATACCTAAGTCTCATTGTGGTTTACATTTTTGTAGTGTCCCAGTATCTATTAATTGGGTCAGTGGGAACTAGGCTTACTTTTTTTTTTCCTAGGAGGAGAAAAGTAAAACCTAAAAATGTAATGAATCAAGTGACTAATAAGGCACTGATATTTAAATAGATCTCTCTCTTTTATGCTTAAGATATACCAGTAGAAAATTGTGTATAAATTTCATTTTTTCTAAAATACTCCATCATTCATTGGACATTTCTGTTTAATTCACTTAGTTTAGATTTATGTGCTAGGTTATCTCTCCAGTAATCAATGATCTGTAAATATGTTTCTGTAGATGAGGAGTATTCTATTAAAGGAATGTTCTCTTTCATTTTAATCAGATTTTTTTTATGGGTTCTCTTTCATTTTAATCAGATTTTAATTTCTCCTGGAAGTTTCCAGGTTTTATAGATTTTCTCAAAGGTTTACATATCAAAGCATGGAACATGGAAAATAATTCTTTGCTGGGAAAAAAAATTAAGCCTTTTTAAGGTGATTGCTATTCTTTTCTGGTTATTGTACTATTTATTACAACCTGTTATATATATAGGTGACACTTGAACAATGCTGGAGTTGGGTCCCTGACCCCCACTGTCCAGTTGAAAATCCTCATGTAACTTGATTCCTAAGAAACGTGACCACTAATAAGAGCCTGTTGTTGACTGGAAGCCTTACAAATAACATAAACAGTCAATACATATTTTGTATGTTATGTGTATTAGATACTGTATTCTTACAATAAAGTAAGCTAGAGAAAATAAAATATTATTAAGAAAATCAGAAGGAAGAGAAAATATATTTAAAATCATTAAGTGAAAGTAGATCATCATAAAGGTTTTTATCCTCATCGTCTTCATGTTGAATTGACTAAGAAGGAAAAAAGAAGAGATGGTGCTGGTGTTCCTGTCCCAGAGGTGGCAAAGATGGAAGAAAATAAACATATAAGTGGACCCACGCAGTTCAAACCCATGTCATTCAAGGATCAGCTGTACTTACTATGTATTAAGTTCTGAAACTTCTGGTTTTATGTTAAGAAATCTGTAATGTAGGAATCAGCAAACTTATTTCTGTGAAGACCCAGATAGTATTTTAAGCTATAGACCTTAAGGTGTCTTTCACAACTACTCTTTTCTTGTAGCGTGAATGCAGTAAGTGAATGTATTCCTTAAAAACTTTATTTTTAAAAACAGGCAGCCAAATTTGTTGAGACACTTCCTTCCCTAACTCCTTACAGTGAGAAATGGTTGCCGTGGAAGAAGCAGGGTGAGGCAGAGAGGCAGGCCATAGCTCCTGATCCATCAGTCACTTAACTGCCCAGAGGCTCCTTTTCTTTCTTTATTAAATGACAAGGTTTGCCCCATTCTCTAGAGCTTCTTCTGCCAGTAAATAGCTTTGAATTTAGAATTGCTTATTTCACCTATTGAACATAGGGGATGATTTCAAACATCATCTGACAATATCCTTAAAGGTGGATTTCAGATATCTACAGAGTTAGTTTTTATTCAGTGACTTTTCCCCATTATTATTTCAAACTGGTTTCTCGTCCACCTTAGTTGCTGCTCTCTTTAATCAATTTTTTTTCTGTTAAAACACAGTCTAATTTAGGAGAAAATATACCCATTTATTCCTAGTGCAGGCCTTTTCTCTCTCTCTCTCTCTTCCTGTCTGTGTCTGTGTTTGTGTGTACATACTTACTGGTTTCTTGTATATATGCCTTGGTGGAGTATTCTTAGTTTAAAATAGATCATTTTCATTGGCATGGAGTACCTAAAGTATGCATTGTGATATTTTAAAATGTAAAATAGTGGCTCTTGTGCAGATATTTGCCCTTAGCTTCTTGAAGTTTTTAAGAGAAAATAAATTCACAAAGTCTATAAAAGTAGAGTAAAAATTCCAGGAAGGAAAGTGAAGAAGCAGTGATGCTGTAAGAGAAGACCACTGCTTTTGATAATACATGCTTAATAGCACCAATATATTTATCTCAAGATACAGCAAGTGTTTGAATATTTAAGGAGATAATGTAGATGAATAGTGATTTAAGAAAAAATTAGTTAGGAAAGAATTGAAAACAACCAACAGATGCTGGAGAGGATGTGGAGAAATAGAAACACTTTTACACTGTTGGTGGGAGTGTAAATTAGTTTAACCATTGTGAAAGACAGTGTGGCGATTCCTCAAGGAACTAGAAATAGAAATTCCATTTGACCCAGCAATCCCATTCCTGGGTATATATCCAAAGGATTATAAATTGTTCTACTATAAGGACACATGCACACCAATGTTCATTGCAGCACTGTTTACAATAGCAAAGACCTGGAACCAACCCAAATGCCCATTGATGATAGACTGGACAGGGAAAATGTGGCACATATACACCATGGAATACCATGCAGCCATAAAAAATGATGAGTTTGTGTCCTTT
>CAUYQU010008534.1:0-25653 GCA_963574635.1 Cheracebus regulus | reverse complement strand
GTCCTCTGTAGAAGGAGAGACTTTCTGATTTTGAGTGTTCTCAGTTTTTTTACGGTGGCTTCTTGGCATCTTTATGGTTTTATCCATCTGTCATCTTTGTAATTACCCACTTTCAAATTAGGTCTCTGAGTGGACGTCCAGCTTGTTAATTCCCAGCTCTGGAATCTATGTGATTTTCACTGTGGCGACCCACAACGCTGGCTAAAACAGCAGCGTTGAAATTCGTGGTGCTTTTCTGCCCGGGGGTCTCCGGTCTGGCTTCTCAGTCCCTTTTTCAATCAGCTGGATGGACTGCTCTGACTTCCCAGAGCTCCAGACATCATCCAAAAGGAGACTCAGTCCGTTTACTCTGCACCAAGAGCCGCCGAGCCGAGGCGCCGGCAAAAAAGCCACGCCAGCTGAAAGGGTCACGCTGGCGACCCGTGGGGCTCCTCCGCTGGGAATGTCCTGGTCTGTGGGCAGCAAAAATTTATCGGTAAGTGTGGCGTCTGGCTCTCTGCGCTTTTACTGGGAGCTGCAATCCTGAGCTGCTAGTGATCGGCCATCTTGGATCTCTCCTGTCCTTCTTTTAGTAACAACTCCTCCTGTTTCCTATGGGAACTCCCCTACTCCAGTCATTCCACACACTCTTGATGTAACTGCCCATTAAGTTCTTTTTTTAAAATTGCATTTTAGTTTTGGGGTACATGTGAAGAACATGCAAGATTGTTGCATAGGTACACACATGGCAGTGTGATTTGCTGCCTTCCTCCCTATCATCTATATCTGGCGTTTCTCCCCATGCTATTTTCTCATGCTGATGGGGTAAGCAAGTGATCTAGCTTAGGACAATACAACTCTCTGAGGAACTTGAACCTTGAGTACAATAACATGAAGATAGGGAAAAAACAGTTGGAGCAGATTCATCTCAATCAGGGTATCCTGTATATTAAAGCTGACTACCAGATCCCTACCAGATTTGTGTCCTTTCTAAAGTTCAGTTATTTGGAATTCTTCTTTCACTCTGTGATCCCATTCTTACAGTAAATTCCTTTTGTTCTTTCATGAGAATGAATCAGGTTTGATTTCTTACAGTCATCAATACCCCATTACATATTGCCGAATGAAAAAGACAAGTCCGCTGGGTGCAGTGGCTCACACCTGTGATCCCAGCACTTTGAGAGGCCAGGCAGGTGGATCACAAGGTCAGGAGTTCAAGACCAGCCTGGCCAAGATGGTGAGACCTCGTCTCTAAAAAGAAAAAAAAAATTAACAATATGAAAAAAAAGAAAAAAAAAGAAAAAGACAAGTCATAAAGCAAAATGGATGACAGTAGATCAAGATGGAAGACTGGGCATTTCCCCCACATGCTGCTCCTCGCTTAATATTTAGAAATGACAAAAATGATACATCTTAAAAAATGTACATATAGTGCTTGGAAACTAGAAGAGATATTTCAGTAGACCTAGAATTAAAGGAATCTGTGAAAGACTAAAGGCAGATGTGATTAGAAACACAAAGGAAACTAAACTCTTGATTTACGCAAGCAGGCAAAAAAATGTTGCAAAAGGCGGGAACATTTTGGAGGAGGGTTTGTTCCAAGCTTAGAGATAACAGAAACTTGTAGCAAGAGAGCCAAGAGTGATTGCTTGAAGGCTAAAACAAGGGCAGTCTTGTGAAGAGAAGCCCTTAGGCTACAGAAGCCACGTAGCATCCAGCAAACTAATGGATACTATGAAAGAAATTCTCCCACCCCTGGAAGACTACCTATGAGTGCACGCTCTCCAGCAGCACACCTACTGTACCACAATCCCAAAGTAGGCTTTGTGGAACACGACCCACTATTGCAAAGGTCAGAGAAAATTTCAAATCAGCATGTAGTATAATTCCCTTTATTTGATCTTTGTAAAAAAGAAAAAAAAAACCTCACCAAACCTATTTGTGGAGAGCATATATACATTTTATATGCATAAAAAGGGTCTGGAACTACAGCCTGGGCAACATATTGAGACCCTAAGATTAAAAAAAAAAATGCCAGGAGTGGTGGTGCATGCCCGTAGTCCCAGCTACTTGGTAGGCTGAGGTGGGAAGATCGCTTGAGCCCAGGAGGTGGAGACTGGAGTGAGCTGTGATCATGCCAGTGCACTCTACCCTGAGCAACAGAGCAAGACTCCATCACACATACTCAAAAAAAAGGGTCTAAGGCCAGTCCCAGTGGCTCATACCTGTAATCCCAGCACTTTGGGAAGCTGAGGCAGCTGGATCACTTGAGGCCAGGAGTTCGAGACCAGCCTGGCCAACATGGTGAAACCTGGTCTCTACTAAATATACAAAAATTAGCTAGGCGTGGTGGCACGTGCCTGTACTCCCAGCTACTTGGGAGGTTGAGGTGGGAGAATCGCTTGAACCCGGGAGGCAGAGGTTGCAGTGAGCATAGATCGTGCCGCACTGCACTCCAGCCTGGACGACAGTGAGACTCTGTATCAAAAAAAAAGGGGATGGTCTAGAAGAATATACAGCAAACTATTAACAAGGATTACTCCCTACAGATGATGAGAAAACAACTTATACTTTTTACTGTATAGGATCTTTGTTTAGATTTTTTTTCTTTTCTTTTACAATAAGCAAAGGTCTCTTTCATTATTCGTTTTTTTCTTCATATATTTTAAAAATTGAGATATAATTCATATGCCATAAAATTCACTCTTCCTCTTTTTTTTTTTTTTTTTTTGACAGAGTCTCGCTCTGTTGCCTAGGCTGGAATGCAGTGGAACAATCTTGGCTCACTGCAACCTCCACCTCCCAAGCCCAAGAGATTCTCCTGCCTCAGCCTCCCAGGTAGTTGGGTTACAGGCAGGAGCCTGTATTTTGTAGTATTTTTTAGTAGAGATGTGGTTTTGCCATGTTGGCCAGGCTGGTCTCAAACTCCTGACCTCAAATTATCCACCTGCCTCAGCCTCCCAAAGTGCTGGGATACAGATGTGAGCACTGTGCCCAGCCAGATTGACTCTTATAAAGTAAACAATTCAATGTTTTTGGTGTACTCACAAGGTTATGCAACTATCACCAATACCCAACTTTAGCTATTTAATATTCTAGAACATTTTCATCATCTCATAAAGAAATCCCATGCCCCTTAGCAGTCACTCCCAGTTCCTCCTTTCCCCAGCCCTTGGCAACCACTTCTTGTCTCTATAAATTTACCTCTTCTGAACATTTCATACAAATTAAATCACACAGTATGTAGCCTTTTATGTTAGCCTCTTTCACTTAGCATATTTTTAAGATTTTTCCATGTTGTAGCATGTATCAGTACTATCTTCTTTTTAATGGCTGAGTAGAATAAAATTACATGAATCTATCACATTTTATCTATTCATCAATTGATAAACATTTGAGTTGTTTCTACTTTGGGGCTATCATGAATAATACTACCATGAACATTTGTGTACAAGTGTTTGTGCAAACACATGTTTTCAATTCTTTTTTTTTTTTTTATTTTTTTAATGGAGCCTTGCTTTTTCACCCAGGCTGGAGTGCCATGGCACTATCTTGGCTCACTGCAACCTCTGCCTCCTGGTTTCAAGCGATTCCCCTGCCTCAGCCTCCCCAGTAGCTGGGATTACAGGCATGTGCCACCATACCCAGCTAATCTTTTTTTTTTTTTTTTTTGAGACAGAGTCTCACCCTGTCACCCAGGCTGGAGTGCAGTCACGTGATCTCAACTTACTGCAACCTCCGCCTACCAGGTTCAAGGGATTCTTCTGCCTCAGCCGCCCTGAGTAGCTGGGATTACAGACGTGCACCACCATGCCCGGCTAATTTTTGTATTTTTAGTAGAGATGGGGTTTCACCATGTTGGTCAGGCTGGTCTCAAATTCCTGACCTTGTGATCCACCCACCTTAGCCTCCCAAAGTATGGGGATTGCAGGCGTGAGCCACCGCCCCCAGCCATGTTTTTTCTTTTGGGTATATATCTAAGAGTAGCATTGCTGGGTCATATGGTAATTCTTTTTCTTTTTAAATTTTAAAAAGCAAAGTTTAATCATACTTATTAAGCAAGACTTTTCACAAGAATCAGTATAAATTCAACCTCCATATTTCAGTTAACTTCAAACCTTGTTTCAAATTATCCTTTCTAAGTTTCAATAATATGCCAAATAGGACAACCAGTAAATCTTTATTGGTTAAGAACATCAATCCAAGATTTTTATTAAGTTGTTAATGAAGGAACTAAAAATAGGTAAATGAAAATGTTGTAACACTTTAAGTTTCCACTTATGAGTATGAACAAAGGAATTTAATCACTTTGAGTCTCAATTACAGATGAATCTTTTATTTCACGAGTGTTGGGTGTGTGATTTTTTTAAGACAAAAATTCTACAGCATGGTTTTACTATCTAAATCAGATTGAGTAAGTCGCATCTCTATGTGCCACACAGAACTTTTAAATAATGAGAGTAGTGGGGAAAAGGTTCTGCAATTCCTGACAGTAAAGTACTCATACAGTAAATCCTTAATGAAAACTACTAAATTCTGAGTATATGCCTTACAATCTTATGCACAGAAATTTATCTAATAGTATAGAAATTTGGAAAACATCAGGATTAAAAACAGAGTGTTGCAGGAAAAATTCAGAGCAGGTAACAAATTTTGCTCACTCATTTTCCTACAAATGTTCAGTGTATTAATTCAAGATAAACTATATTAGGAATATTAGGCTGTGTTTCACTATTTGAGGAAATGCCAGACTGTTTTCCAAAGCAGTGGAACCATTTACATTCCTACCAGCCATGTATGAAAGTTCTGATTTCTCCACATCCTCACCAACACTTGTTATTGTCCAGTGTATTCATTTTTGTGATTAAAATAATCTGCAATGGACACTTCTTAGGAGAACTTTGGAACCACCCTAGATACACAGGTGTTGGTTCCCAGATACCAAGTTTGTACACATGATTCTGTTCTCTGGCCGCAGACGATTAGACTGGGAGTGGGCATTGGTCCAAACAGAACCAAGAAGCCCTTTCCCTGGGGTCCTCGGAATTGAAGCTGAGATAGTCCAGTCTTTGTCTGATTGCTCTCTTAAACAATGGAAGAGAAGAAAACTCCAGAGCTGTTAGCAATCATTGTAGTAATCATTCTGTGGACCAGGAAGCACCAGGAATCAATTGACAATGTGAGAGAAGAATAAAGGAAATACTTATTGAGAAACAGAGCTCAGAGATGGAAAGAGGACTTCCAGGGTTCTCTGTAATGTTTGAGACTTTGGTCCTGAGGCCAAGTTTTTCCTTTCTTTAGATTTCTCAAGCTACTCTTGTATTCTTATAAAGCATCCCCTTTCTTGCATAAATTAATGTGAGTTTGTTTCTGTTACTTGCAACTCAAAGAACATTAACTAATACAGAAATTAAACATGAAAAATGACAAAAAGGAGTTCTATAAAACAAATACAACAGGCAACTTCTGTAGACAGCCAAAGATAGAAAATCAGACAGTCATGTGCCAGCGTAATGACGTTTTGGTGAACAATACACCACATATACTGTGGTGGTCCCATAAGATTATAACGGAGCTGAAAAATTCCTATCACCTAGAGACGTCTTGATGATCCTGACCCTGTGTTGGTCTAGGCTAATGTGTGTTTGTGTCTTTGTTTTTAACAAACAGTTTAAAAAATAAAAATATTAAAAATAAAAAATAGAGGCTGGGCGCAGTGGCTCACGCCTATAATCCCAGCACTTTGGGAGGATGAGGTAGGCAGATCACGAGGTCAAGAGAGTGACACCATCCTGGCTAACATAATGAAACCCTGTCTCTACTAAAAATACAAAAATTATCCAGGCATGGTGGCGCACGCCTGTAGTTTCAGCTACTCAGGAGGCTGAGGCCAGAGATTCACTTGAACCTGGGAGGCAGAAGTTGCAGTGAGCAGAGATCACACCACTGCACTCCAGCCTGGTGACAGAGTGACACTCCGTCTCAAAAAAAAAAAAAACAAAAAAAAAAAACAAAAAAAAACAAAAATATAAGAAAGCTTATAAAATAAGAACATAAAGAATATTTTTGAATAGCTTTACAATGTATTTATGTCTGCTGTAATAATTTTGTAACCACCACTATTGAGGTGAGCTCAAGTATTGCAAGTATCTGCTTAAAATGCCATGTGACACTAATCATCTCCATGTGAGTAATTCATATCTCCAGGAAAAAGTGATCCCTCATAGTTCTTGCATATTTTTCATAATGTTTACTGCAATACTGTAAACCTTGAGTAACAGTATGGGACCCATATGGAGTGCCACTAATGATGCTGGAACTGTCCCCTGGAAGCAGAGAAAAGTCATGACATTACAAGAAGAACTAGAATTGCTTGATATGTTCTGTAGATTGAGGACTTCAGCGGCTATTGCCTGCCATTTCAAAATAAATAAATCCAGTGTAACGACAGTTGTAAAAAAAAAAAAAAAAGGAGAGAGAGAGAAAAGTGAAAACCAACACTTGCGAAAACCTTGTACTTTCTGTGAAATACCCTTACATCTTGTATTGAAAATGCAGTTTTTATGTGGGGGCAGCATTGCTATGAGAAAGTGATATGTATAGATTCTAATATGATGTGAGAAAAAGTGAAGCCATTATATGGCAACATAAGCAAAAGGAAGGCGAAAGATCTAAGCTGAACATTCAATGCCAGAAAGGATGAAACTGTAGTTTTAGAAAGAGTTTTGGTTAACAGAAGAAGCAGCTTCTGCTGACCCAGAGGCAGCAGACGAGTTCCCAGATGCCATTTAGAAAATCATTGAAGAGGCCGGGCGCGGTGGCTCACGCCTATAATCCCAGCACTTTGGGAGGCCGAGGTGGGCAGATCACCGGAGATCCGGAGTTAGAGACCAGCCTGGCCAACATAGTGAAACTCTGTCTCTACTAAAAACACAAAAGTTAGCTGGGCATGGTGGCATGCACCTGTAATTCCAGCTAGTCAGGGGGCTGAGGCAGGAGAATCACTTGAACCCGGGAGGTGGAGGTTGCAGTGAGCCGAGATGGCACCATTACACTCCAGCCTGGGCAACAGAGTGATACTCCATCTGAAAACAAACAAACAAACACCTAAAAAAAAATCATTGAAGAATACCTGCCTGAACAGGCTTTTTAATGCAGATGAAAGTGCCATATTCTGAAAAAAAAAAAAAAAAAAAAAAAAAAAAGCCACCGATAACATTTACTAGTAGGGAAGAGAAGTGAGCACCAGGATTTTTAAGGCAGGAAGGGATAGGCTAACTCTCCTGTTTTGTGTAAATGCAGTTGAATTTATGATCAGGACTGCCCTTATCTATTAATATAAAGCTACTAAACCCTGAGTCTTGAAAGGAAAAGATAAACACCAGCTACCAATCTTTTGTTTGTACAACAAGAAGGTCTGAGCAATGAGAACCCTTTTTCTGAATCGGTTCCATCAAAACTTTGTCCCTGAAGTCAGGAAGTACTGTGCAAATAAGGGACTGCCTTTTAAAATTCTTCTGATATTGGACAATGCCCCTGGTAGCCCAGCACTCCATGAGTTCAACAAAAAAGGCATTGAAGTGGTCTACTTGCCCTCAAACACAGCATTTCTAAATCAGCCTCTAGATTTGGGGTGATAAGGACCTTTAAGACTATCACACACGGCCGGGTGGGGGTCCTTGGGAGGCCAAGGCAGGTGAGATCAGGAGCTTGAGACCAGCCTGGTTAAGATGGTGAAACCCCATCTCTACTAAAAAATACAAAATTTAGCTGGGTCCAATGGCAGTTACTTGTAATCCCAGGGAGGCTGAGGCAGGTGAATCGCTTGAACTCGGGTGGCAGAGGTCGCAGTGAGCCAAGATCTCAGCATTGCACTCCAGCCTGGGAGACAGAGCAAGACTCCATCTCTACTAAAAAATACAAAAAAAAAAAAAAAAAGACGATTACACGCAGTACTCTACAGATTGTTCTATAGAAGAGAACCTAGATAGAGAGAACATCATGAAAATGAAAGTCTGGAAGGATTACACCATTGAAGATGCCATCATTATTATAGAAAAAGCTATGAAAGCCATCAAACCTGGAAATAATAAATTCCTGCTGGAGAAAACTGTCTAGATGTTTCTGTGCAAGAGTTAACAGGATTTATGACAGAGCCAATCGAGGAAATCATGAACGAGACTGTCAATATGGCAAAAAGGTTGGGGGTGAAGGGTTTCAGGATATGGATCTTAGAGGAATTCAAGAGCTAATAGACATCACATCAAAGGAAGTAACAGAAGACATCCTATGGGGATGAGTGCTTCGGAACCAGTACCAGATGATGAGGAAGAAGACGTAGAAGCAGTGCCAGGAACCAAAGTGACATTAGACAATCTGGCAGAAGGTTTCTGATTATTCAAGAATACTTTTGACTTCTTTTATGACATGAACCCATCTATGACATGGGCACTGAAACTAAAGCAAATGGTCGAAGAAGGACTGGTATCGAATAGAAACATTTTTAGAGAAATGAAAAAGCAAAACAGTGAGATGGAAATTATGATGCATTTCTGTAGTTACAGAATGTACCTGCCTCTCCTGCCCGCCTTCCACCTCCTCCAGCTCTTCAGCCTCTGTTATGCATGACACAGCAAGACTAACCTTGCTGTTCTTCCTCCTCTGCAATCTACTCATTATGAAGATGACAAAAATGAAGACCATTATGATGATCCACTTTAAATGAATAGTAAATATGTTTTCCCTTCCTTATGATTTTCTTAATGACATTTTCTTTCCTGTAGCTTATTTTATTGTAAGAATAACAGTATATAATACATATAACATAAAAACTATGTGTTAATCAACTGTTTATGTTATCAGTAAGGCTTTTGATCGACAGTAGTTAAGTTTTTGGGGAGTCAAAAGTTGTATGTAGTTTTTTGTTTTTTGCTTTTTGTTTTTTGGAGACACAGTCTTGCTCTGTCGCCAGGCACCAGGCTGGAGTGCAGTGGCACAATCTCGGCTCACTGCAACCTCCGCCTCCCAGGTTCAAGCAATTCTCTTGCCTCAGCCTCCTGAGTAGCTGGGATTACAGGCACACACCACCACACCCAGCTAATTTTTGTATTTTTAGTAGAGATGGGGTTTCACCATGTTGGCCAGGATGGTCTCGATCACTTGACCTTGTGAGCTGCCCACCTCGGCCTCCCAAAGTGCTGGGATTATAGACGTGAGCCACCGCGCCCGGCCAGGCGTATATTTTTGACTGTGTGGAGGTCAGTACTCTAACCCCTACATTGTCTGAGGGTGAACGGTAATTTACAATTTTCTAAAGTTATCACCTATTTATTTCAGCAAGTCCATTTCAAAGGTAAATGTGGCCGGACATGGTGGCTCACACCTATAATCCCAGCACTTTGGGAGGATGAGGCAGGCAGATTACCTGAGGTCAGGAGATCAAGACCAGCCTGGTAAACATTGTGAAACCCTGTCTCTACTAAAAATAGAAAAATTAATGGCCAGGTGCGGTGGCTTATGCCTGTAATCGCAGCACTTTGGGAGGATGAGGCAGGCGGATTACGAGGTCAAGAAATCGAGACCATCCTGGCCAACATGGTGAAACCCCGTCTCTACTAAAAATACAAAAATTAGCTGGGCCTGGTGGCACGTGCCTGTAGTCCCAGCTACTCAGGAGGCTGAGGCAGGAGAATTGTTTGAACCAGGGAGTCGGAGATTGCAGTGAGCCGAGATTGCACCACTGCACTCCAGCCTGGTGACAGAGCGAGATTCCATCTCAAAAAAAAAAAAAAATTAACTGGGCTAGGTGGCGGGTGCTTGTAATTCTAGCTACTCGGGAGGCTGAGGCAGGAGAATCGCATGAACCCAGGAGATGGAGGTTGCAGTGAGCCAAGATCATATAGTTGCACTCCAGCCTGGGCGACAAGAGTGAAACTTGATCTCAAAAAAAAAAAAAAGTAAATGTCCTCTCAGAATTGTCCCCCTCTCTCAAAATTTTTGAGTCTTTTCATGAGCTCATGATTTGTCTCTGACTGCTCATTCTGAAGAGAGAATGTTTGTCTATTACTGGCATTAGAGACAGGTTCTCTCTGATACGGTATTTCAGACAAAGGAGAAAAAAGAAAGTTTATATTTTTCGTAGTTGAGCTACCAAAAGGTAGTTATTTGCCAGGGAGTTTAACTGTTTCTTCAAATGATCAGCTTTCCCCCTGCAAGTAGTCCATGGGCCAGCGCAATGGTGTATAGTTCCCAATGTCTCTCATGGCTTGAATTTTCTCCTTAGAGTGACATTTCATTTCATTTTTGCCTCAGGCTCCTGCTGCCTGAGGTTTCGAGCTCCTGTGACAGGTCATAAGTGTAATTGCCCATGAAAAATAGGAAGCTCACAGTACAAGAACCTTCCTGATGTGCCAATGTTTATTATGATAGCCTGCAGTAAATTGGGGCATAACACCCCTCCTTTAACTGGTTCAACAACCTTCTTTAGGATCTTGCTGTGCTGATGTCTCCCACTTTTCATGCCATCTGCAGCAAATGAAGGCTGGGGTCAGACTTTAGCTAGTTGGTCCAGATGTGGGATGCTGGGACAGTTACCACAATTCTTTGGTTTTCTTTGTGGCGTCTGTCTCTGCTCCCAGTTCCTGCTACTTACTTTAAACATTTTAAAATCTCTTCTAAGGAATAGCCCTCATGCCTTTTAAATGAGACCGACTTTGCCTGTGTTGAATTGTATGTTAGTTGTTGCTTTTATCAAACTGTCTTTTAGATGCTTTTTAAAGTTTCTGATATATTCGTTGTTAACTGAGAAAGACTTTTTCCCATTTTTACAATTCTTTGGTCATTTCAATCAGATTATGAAAGAAAGGGACTTAAACGTGTGTTGAAATCATTATGTTTTCTGCATACCGAAGTGCTTAGGGATGATGTGTACTGATGTCTCCAGCTTACTCTGAAATGCATCAAAATAAGATGAGTTGATGGATAGATATATGTGATAAAACAAACATAGCTAAATATTAATTCTAGAATCCAGGTGATGAGTATGAGTGTTCACTATATAATATCTATAAGTGTCTATATATTTGAAAAGTATCATAATACAAAGTTGAAAAATCATTGTCTTTAAACTGGAAATCAATTCTTTTTTTTTTTTTTTTTTTTTTTTTAAGACTGGCTCTGTTGCCCAGGCTGGAGTGCAGTGGCACAATCTCAGCTCACTGCAACCTCCACGTCCTGGTTTCAAGCGATTCTCCTGCCTCAGCCTCCCAAGTAGCTGCGATTACAGGAGCCCACCACCATGCCCAGGTGATTTTTGTATTTTTAGTAGAGACGGGCTTTCACAGTGTTGGCCAGGCTGGTCTTGAACTCCTGACCTCGTGATCCACCCGCCTTGGCTTCCCAAAGTGCTGGGATTACAAGGCTGAGCCACCGCGCCCGGCCAAAATATCAACCTTTTAAAAGGAAGAGGATGAGGCACAAAATACAATTTAGTTTAACTACTCTAGAGGCTAAGGTGGAAGGATCATTTGAGGTCAGGAGTTTGAGAGCAGCCTGGGCGGCAGAGTTACAGCTCCACATGGCTTGAGTCCAGGAGGTGAAGGCTGCACTGAGCTGTGACCGCACCACCGCCCTCCAGCCTGGGCGACAGAGTGAGACTCCGTTTCAAAATGAGTAAGGCGGGGACAGGGTGTGAGCTGCTGTCAAGTTGTCACGAATTCTCTTTGCTTTACGGAAATACCACTGACTAGTCAGGGGCTGTGCACCGCGCGGGCACAAGGTCCGGACGGCGTTATTTGGTGAATTCAAACTGCGCGGTTTCCAGAGCGGACCACAGCCCCAAGGACAGCAGGGCGTGGCCGCTGTGTCCAGAGCTAGCCGTGGGGGCCTGATCGTGGAAGAGCACTCGCCTTCTGTTCTTTCCGCGTTAGGCGGGAAGGCCCTGCGGCTGCCCGCAGTAAGCCCCCGCTCCGACCCTCGCCCGAGTCCCCACTCCCTCCTGCGGGGGCGACGCCTGCCTGGGGGACGTCTGATGTCACCCCTCCCGTCTTTAGCGGCCGCCTACCGCAAGGCAGGGTCTGGCCAGGCGCTGCCTCCCTCCTCCCTTCCCCAGGCCCGTCCAGCCGGCTCCAGCCCGCAAGCCCCGGGGCGTCTCCCTCGCCCCGACTCCCGGGCTCTGGGTCCCGGAGGCGGCCATTCGCCTCCCAAGAACTCGGCGCCGCCTTTGCGGTCGCGCGTGCAGAACCAGGTCCTCGGGGCCCCGCCGATTCTCTTGGGCGGGCTTCGCCATGACCAGCGGAGAGCGCAGCTCCCAAGAGCCCCCGCGCGCCTGGCCCTCGGCGGCCGCCGTCGCGCGTCCCGTAGTCGCCGTCGTGCGTCACGTGGCCCCCATGGCCTGTCACGTGGCCGCCGGCGCCGGTCACGAGAACAAACACGGGGGCGGCCGGCACTTCCCGGCCGGTGTCGCTCCGCGGCTGGCCATGGCCAACGTCTCTAAAAAGGTGTCGTGGTCCGGCCGGGACCGGGACGACGAGGAGGCGGCGCCGCTGCTGCGGAGGACGGCGCGGCCCGGAGCCGGGAAGCCGCTGCTGAACGGGACCGGGCCTGGGGCCGCGCGCCAGGTGAGGGCGGGCAGGGCGCGAGCGGGGAAACTGAGTCCTCGCGCGCCCCGCAGCCCACACCCTCGTCAGGCTTCTGGCGGCGACCGAGGCGCGGTGGACTCGGGAACGCGCCCCCGTGCTGCTCGGCGGGTCGGGCGGACGGGGTGGGGGGCCTGGCGTCCGCAGTCTTCAGAGGCAGTGCCCGGCGCGGAGGCCTGGAGGGCTGAGGGAGTGGGTGGAGCTGGCCGGACCCCGCGGAACGTGGGACGCTGAGGGGCGCCGGGGCCGCTGTGGCACACGTCCTTTCCCTTCGGCGTCCCCCACAGTGCCCTTAACGGGGTGCATGTGGCTTTCTGTTCAGGCGACTTTTTTTTTTTTTTTTTTTTTTTTTAGATGGAGTCTCCCTGTGTCGCCCAGGCTGGAGCACAGTGGCGCGATCTCCGCTCGCTGCAACCTCCGCCTCCCGGGTTCAAGTGATTCTCCCGCCTCAGCCTCCTGAGCAGCTGGGACCACAGGCGCACACCACCACGCTCGGCTAATTTTTTTGTATTTTCAGTAGAGACGGGGTTTCACCGTGTTAGCCAGGATGGTCTCGAACTGCTGATCTCTTGATCCGCCCTCCTGGGCCTCCCAAAGTGCTGGGATTACAGGCGTAAGCCACCGCGCCCGGCCTCAGGCGACTTTTTAAAATTTGTCCTACTACACGAGCAACTAATTTCACTTGTTTACCTTTTGACCCCTTGGAAGATGGTCACAGTTCAGATCGCAGCCGGTTCTTTCCGTGAGAATGACTGGGCGCCTTTATCTGCCGTCTTTCTGTGTGGTGATCCGTCCCGACTTTCAGGTGATCCTGGGCGTGACAAGTATTCGTACTGTCTCCCTTAGCTCCGAATTGAATTTGGAATGTGCCGGCAAACACGAGCTGCAAGTCAGAGGTTGGAATGCGTTTAGCATGTCACCCTGCAGTTTGCGTCTCCACAGTGTTAAGGTCTGAAGAACTGTGTTTCGCTGGCTAGGTATTGTGTTCGTTTTGAGTTAACGAACCGTTTCACCAGTGAATTGGTCTTAATCTGCTCTGCAGTCTTTCTTCCTCTTTTCTCCTGTCTAGAGTTCTTTAAACACTTGTCTTATGCTTAAAGGTTAGGAAGGATACCAAAATTAGGCTATTTGCATGGAACTTACATTTAGGTTTTCCCAGTTCCTTAGAAGTGCACCAGAGGTCAAAGTGTGCTTTTTGCCGATAGGAAGCAACAGCTCAGTTTCCTTTGAAGTGGGATCTTCTGCGCCCCGTGCTGTAATCTGCATGAAAAGTGATCTGAAGCGGTTAATTTGAAATGGTGGGGCCATGGGTGGTGTGTGTGTGTGTGTGTGTGTGTGTGTTCGTGTGTGTGCACACGCTCATGCGTCTGTTTCTGGTTTTTTTTTTTTTTTTTTTTTCTTGAGATGGAGTCTTGCTCTGTTGCCCAGGCTGGAGTGCAGTGGTGTGATCTCGGCTCACTGCAACCTCTGCCTCCTGGGTTCAAGTGATTCTCCTGCCTCAGCCTCCCGAATAGCTGGGACTACAGGCGCCTGCCACCACGTCCAGCTATTTTTGTATTTTTAATAGAGTCAGGGTTTTACCATGTTGGCCAGGAAGGTCTTGATCTCTTGACCTTGTGATCCGCCCACTTCGGCCTCCCAAAGTGCTGGGATTACAGGCGTGAGCTACTATGCCAGCTTCTGTTTCTGTTTTAAAAGAAAGTAAGGCCAGGTGCAGTGGCTCATTTCTGTAATCCCAGCGCTTTGGGAGGCCGAGCTGGGGGAGGATCACTTGAGCCCAGAAGTTCAAGACCAGCCTGGGCAAAATAGTGAAACCCTGTCTCTAAAAAAAAATTTTAAAAGAAAAACAAAACCAGGTGTGGTGATGTGCAGCTGTAGCCCCAGCTGAGTTGGGATGGTGAGGTGGAAGAGTAACTTGAGCCCAGGAGGTCAAAGCTGTGGTGAGCCACTGTTTTTTTGAGATAGGTTTTCACTTTTGCCCAGGCTGCAGTGTGAGAACCTACCTCAAAAAAATTTAATTTTTTTTAATTAAAAAAATTAATCTGGAGTTCACAAGGTAGTAGGAATAAACGGCTTTAAGGGATGACAGGTAAAGAATTGGAAACTTTGATGGAGGTTGAGGTTGAATTTGAGTTTCTTTTGGGACTGAATGCGCTTGGGGTTTCTTGTTTCTCTGCAAATAGAAGAGCTGATTTTTTTGGGAAATAACCTGTTAATCTCTTACCTTAGAAAGTATTGTGTTTTAGCAAGCACACACAAAAAAAAAAGAAGAAGAAGAAAAGAAAGTATTCCTGGCCAGGCGTGGTGGCTCATGCCTGTAATCCCAGCACTTTGGAAGGCCAAGGTGGGTGGATCACCTGAGGTCAGGAGTTCAAGACCAGCCTGGACAACATGGTGAAACCCTGTCTGTACTAGAAATACAAAAATTGCAGGCACCTGTAATCCCAGCTACTTGGGAGGCTGAGGCGGGCGGATCACCTGAGGTTAGGAGTTTGAGACCAGCCTGGCCAACAAGGAGAATCCCCATCTCTACGAAAAATACAAAATTTAGCCAGGTGTGTTGGCACGCGCCTGTAATCCCAGCTACTCAGGAGGCTGAGGCGGGAGAATGGCTTGAACCCGGGAGGCGGAGGTTTCGGTGAGTCGAGATGGTGCCCTTGCACTCCAGCCTGAGCGACAGAGCAAGACTGTCTTAAAAATAAGAAGAATAGTAATAATTTATTGTATGCTTGCTCGGTGGCTGCCTGAGACACTTCCTTCCTGCTGGAGACAGGCCAGTGCCCTATGCGGATGTTCTGCAGGGCCCTGGGGCAGGAGCCATCACAAGGCTTGGCCTTGAAGAGCACAAGATCCTCAGGTAGGCAGACGGAAGGGAAAGGACAGAGGGAGTGTGTGTTTGGGATGCACTGCGGAGTGTGGAGGTCGGCCCTGCTGTGCACTTGATCCGGCTTTGAATTTGGCTCACATCTGGGGGAGCCCGTGGGAAGCTGGAAGCCGGGGTCTCCATGCCTGGAGGATCATCAGCCTCCCTGTGCAGACAGACTGGACTGGTGGAGACTGGAGGCTGAGACCCCACCTCAGGTTCGGCGTCCTCAGAGGCCTCTGTGCTCTGAGCCCTGGACTCGCCAAGGGTGTCTGCAAGGTCTGTAGCTCCCTGTGCCCAGTTTTCCCGTCTGTGGAAAAATGAACGCAGGCAAGTGCAGAGCATGGCGCCTGTCAGAAGCCATGCTCCGAAGAGGCGTGAGTCCTGCCCGGTAGTGTTAAGCCAGGATCACGAGGGATTTGGCTTCCAGTGTGGCTGTCCTGCATGACTTCCTTAGCAGTTGCTGGATTTCTTGGTGCTGTTTTTCTGGGGGAGGGTCTGCTCCGACTGGTGGGCACAGTTCACAGGCTTGGGCATTCCGATGTGGCTGCAGGCAGGGTTCTGTAAGCTCCTCTTGGGTTCGAGGTCTCCAGGGCTGTTTAGAGCTGAAATGTGCACCCAGGCCATCACCTGCTTTCCGGAGTGTTCGGTGAACCGAGCATGAGAACCTGCCCTAGCTGTCTCCTGGCTCTTTGTTGCAGGATTTTCAGGTTGGCTGGTGGCGTCGTTGCCACCTCAGTATGAGCACAGCTGGCCGCATGCTATGAGGTGGCTGCCGTGGGCAGGGCAGTCTACGGAGTGGCTCATTGGAGGCTGGGTGCCAGCTGAAAGTGCAGGCCCTTCAGAGCCGCCTGTGGGTCGCTGTTCCTGTTTCGTGTGGGGTAGTGGTGGACTGACTGAGCTGGTCACGGCTCATGGGTGAGGGTGAGGTCAGCCAGCCCTGGCTGTGTGTGGGCAGCAGGAAGCAGAGCTCCTTGAGAACAGAGAGGGGAGAACGGCTCGAGCCAGGAACACTCGGGGCTTGTGGGGCGGTGGGAATTTGCAGGACATCCCTAGGAACTCATGTTGGGACACTCCACCTAAGACCCCAGCAGGGCAGGGTCGGGATGGGTGTGGGACTGTGTCCCGCCTGGGAACCTGGAGCCACGGACCACAGCCTGAGAGAGGCCTGTGGGCGCAGCGAGGCCGCGGGCGAGGGTCTGGGGTCGTCCGCAGTGGCCCCTCAAGCTCTGCTCTACTTGAGTTCTTTTCTGGACCCCAGGAAGTCCCCTGCCTGTGGGAGGGCTCCCCTGCTGTCCCATGTCCCTCCCGGCCCTCCAGCTTCACTGCTTATGTGCCTGTCTTGCTTTAGGTCTCTGGCTCAATGCCACGTGGCTCCATGTGGACAGCAAAAGCCTCTCCTTGGTCTCCAAGGCCTTTATGCATCTCCTCGTTTCTTTTGACTGTAACCCCCACCCCCATGGGGCAAACATGGCATCCTCTGTGCCTGGCATGGAGCCTGGCCCTGGCAGAGGCGTGCTGAATGTTAGAACGCAGCCAGGTCAGGCAGGGCAGCAAATGGCCTTTAATATGTTTGAAGTTTTTTGAAAATTGTGGTTAAAAAAAAAAACACATAACATAAATTTACCATTTTAAGCTATGCGAGGTGGTGCCCATCTGTCCTACCAGCTACTTGGGAGGCCGAGGCGGGAGGATCGCTTGAGCCCAGGAGTTTGAGGCCAGCCTGGGCAATGTAGCAAGACCTTGTGTCTACATTTTTTTTTAGTTAGTGTGTAATCATTTGTGAGCGTGCAGCCAGTACGATGGAGCTCGCCTGCAGTGTTGTGCAACCGTCCCTTGTGGAACTAAAACCTCGCCCCTTCAGCGCTCTCCTTTCCTCCTGCTGCCCAGCCCCCACACTGCCACCTATCTCTGCGGACCTGACGGCTCCGGGGACCTCGTGCTAGTGGAACCCTGCAGGAGATGTGTTTCTGTGATGGGCTTCTTTCACGGAGCATCATGTCCTCGGGGGCCATGGTGCTGCAGCACAGGTCGGTGTGTCATTCCTCTTCGTGGCTGGATTATTCCATTGCAGGGACAGGCCACATGGCCTTCATCCACTCGTCCATCGGCGGACGCCGGCTTCCGCATTCTGGTTATTGTGAACGGTGCTGCTGTGAACGTGGTGTACAAACGTGACTTTCAGTCGCTGCTTTGGTTTTTGGTTTTTTGAGATGGAGGCTTACTCTGTCACCCAGGCTGGAGTGCAGTGGTGCGATCTCGGCTCACTGCAAACTCTGCCTCCCAGGTTCAGACGATTCTCCAGCCTCAGCCTCCCGAATAGCTGGGATTGTAGACATGCGCTGTTACACCCAGCTAATTTTTGTATTTTTAGTAGAGACAGGGTTTTGCTATGTTGGCCAGGCTGGTCTTGAGCTCCTGACCTCAAGCGATCCACCCACCTCGGCCTCCCAAAGTGCTGAGGTTACAGACGTGGGCCACCTCACCTGGCCTGAGTTTTTTGTATATTCTGCATATTAATCCCTTATCAGATTTGCAAATATTTTTTCATTTTGTAGGTTGCCTTTTTCTCTGTTGTTTTCTTTGATGTACAGGAGTTTTAAAGTTTTATGTAGTTCTTCTTGTCTATACTTTTTTTTACTTTTATTTTATTTTATTTTTTTTTGAAACAGGGTCTTGCTCTGTCACCAGGTTGGAGTGCAGTGGTGTGATCTCGGCTCACTGCAACCTCCGCCTCCCAGGTTCAAGCAATTCTCATGCCTCAGTCTCCCAACTAGCTGGAATTACAGGCACCTGCCACCACACCCAACTAATTTTTGTATTTTTAGTAGAGACAGGGTTTTGTCATATTGACCAGGCTGGTCTCAAGCTTCTGACCTCAGGTGATCCACCCGCCTGGGCCTCCCAGAGTACTGAGATTACAGACGTGAGCCACCGCGCCCAGCCCTTTTTTGACTTTTAAGTTACTCTGGATCCACAGGAAGCTGCAGAGGTTGCACGGATGGCTTGTGTACCCTTCACCGAGTTTCCCCCAGCGTTTGCCTTTCCAAAACAGCACGGCACCGAAACCCAAAGACTGTCGTTGATACAACACATGTAGGTCCCCATCAGCACCAGGCAGGAGACGAAGGCTGTTCTCAGCCCCCTCTTTCTAGTCCCACCCGTCCCCAACCCTGATGACCTTGCCGCCTCCAGCCCGCGTCCCCTCACTCGGGCTTGTTAGCAGCATGTGTCCCCGGAGCAGGCCTGTTTCCAGTCAGCGTCCAGCTCTTGGGACCACGCAGATTGCCGTGTGCATCAGGAGTGTGAGGAACAGCAGCTGATGTTGAATTTATAATAACTCGTTTAAAAACGAAGTAACAGCGCGGAATGCGTACCTCAACTTGAAGGAAGTGTGATGTTTTTCCATTATGAAAGGCGCCTTCTCAAAGTCGTGGGTTGAGGAAAGATGCTGGAAGGGAAGGTGGTGGGGGTGGCCCGCGGGTCACGTGCTCCGCCGTCAGCCTCTGCCTTGGCCTGACTCGCTCACGGCTCTGCCTGCCCTTGCGGGATGGTGCTGCTGTGGCGCGGACAGTGCCCCACCTCACGTCCTCGGGGGCCTGGTGCCCAGGACATGTGGCTGTGGCTGTTTCACGTTTTTTAAAAAATAAGTTTTAATTTTAGAGAAGGTGTCTTGCCGTGTCCCCCAGGCTAGAGAGCCGTGGTGCAGTTATAGCGCAGTGCAGCCTTCACTTCCCAGGCTCAAGCCATCCTCTCGCCTCAGCCTCCTGAGTAGTTTGGACCACAGGTACGTGCCTTTTTTTGTAGAGATGGCGTTTCACTGTGTTGCCTGGGCTGGCTTTGAACTCCTGGGCTTAAGCGGTCCCCTGGGCTCAAGCGATCCCCTTGCCTCGGCCTCCCAAAGTTCTGGGACGACAGGCTTAGCCACCACTCCGAGCCAGAATGAGCCATTATTTCCAACAAGGAGCAGCCTCAGAAGCACAGCGGACCACGCAGTGGCATTAGGAGAGACGTGCCATCTCTTGAGTGATGGGGAGAGTGGCCCTGTGGGCAGGGTGTGTCCCATTGGGTGGCCGTTTGGACGTGGGGTCCCTCACAGTGGGGATGGTTCTTTTGGGTTCCAAGGTCTCTGGGGCACCTGTCCACCTGGGAGCTGGGGGTCAGAGGCCCAGCGCTGGCCCAGGGCTGTTTTCTGGTGGTGAGACCTGGAGTCCATGGGCTTCGATGTGAGCGGGAATGGGCGGGGGGAGGGCAGCTAGCCAGGCCACCCCTTCCATCATGCCTGGACCGTGGCACCTTCCTCCTCCCACCCTGTCAGCCCATGTGGCAGGAGAGACGCTGTGAGCTTCACCTGTGAGCGAGGGCTCAGGGAGAGCCACTGGCGTGTGGCAAGGCTGGGGGCAGTGGAGGAGTGGTGCCCTGTGACTCAGGGCTCTGTCCAGCCCCTCCCGTACGCTCCCCTGGGCATGGAGGTGGCACAGCAGGCCCCTGCGGGTCTGGCTGGCTGGCTTTGGATCCCGGCTTCCGACGGGGGTGGCCTGGGTGTGCTCCTTGCCTGGGGAGAGGAGGAGGGTCTGACTGGTGTCTGCCAAGGCTAGTGGCCCATGCCCACGTCCCCCCACCAGGGCCGCTCGCTGGCTCATCATTACAGAGGTGGGGGGCGGTGTGCACCAAGGTCGATGGGAGGAGGGCAGGGGAGGGCTTCCTGAAGGGCAGCGGACTGGAAGGTCAGGTTCTTTCTGTTTTTTTTGAGATGGAGTCTCGCTCTGTCCCTCAGGCTGGAGTGCATTGGTGCAGTCTCGGCTCACTGCAACCTCCCCCTCCGGGGTTCACAGGATTCTGCCTCGGCCTCCCAAGTAGCCCGGCTAATTTTTGTATTTTTAGTAGAGATTGGGGTTTCACTGTGTTGGCTAGGCTGTTCTCAAACTCCCGGCGTCAAGTGATCCGCCCGCCTGGGCCTCCCAAAGTGCTGCGATTATAGGCGTGAGCCATCGCGCCCAGCTGGGAAGGTCAGGCTCTGAAGGCTCATTGGGATGACGGTTTGGGGAGCCTATCTCCCTCAGGGGTGGGCATCCAGAGGAAGCAGGACCCCCATCCCTGACCCGCAGCGACCTCGAATCCCAGCCCCTCCTTCTCTGCATCCCTGTGCTTACCTGTCTGTGGCAACGGCGATTCCTGTGGGTCGGCGCAGGTTGGAGAATCGGGCCCCAGTGCAGGCCAATCCATGCCTCTCCCTGACCCCACCTCGGCCCAGTGGACTCCTGGCATTGTCACCTGCAATTCTGTCACCAGGAAGCACTTATAGGCCCTCCTGAAACCTCATGAGGGAGGCTGAGTCAGGGACAGTGGAGGGAGAGATACGAGGGATGAGGAGGGGGACAGTGCTGGGAGCCAGGAGCGCATTTGCCCAGGGAAGGCGAGCGGCAGCCTTGGGGCGGTCTTTCCACGGCCAGTGCTGGCCCCGGGCCTCCCCCGCTGCTACACTCTCCTCGTGGGCACACGGGCTTTCTGATGCAGATAGCGGGCGCCCTGGACACATGCCCCTCAGCCTGGAAGGCAGCCTTCTTCCCTTCACACCCTTAGATGTTGGGAAAGGTTCAGGAGATAGTGGAAGTTGAAGCCATCTCCAGAGGACCTCTTTGGGGAAAGGAGGCTGTGGTCTTGGCTCCTCCCGGCCTGGCCTCAGCGCCTTGGCTCCAGCAAGGAGCCAGAGACTGGGGCGGGAGCTCTGTAAGTCACACATGCACCACACCAGCTCGGGCCCACTCCCCCGCCCCTGCCCTGAGCTGGGACGGCCACAAAGCCTTGGGTGGCTCAGACCCCCCCGGCTCTGCCCAACAGCTGGCCGTCCTGTGGGGAGGGCAGCGTGAACACTGCAGAGCCGTTTGTGTCTCAGGACCCAGAAAGGCCTCGGTGGAGGGGACTTTGTGGAGGTGGCAGGTGGCTGAGCAGGGCCTTAGGAGCAGGGGTAGGTGGGGTGGCCTGAGGCACAGTGGCGCTCTCCAGCCCTTCTTTCCAGGTGGGCGGCTGGTGCCTTGCCTGCAGTCTAGAGCAGGAAGCCCGCACCCTGGGCTCGGGGGCTGGACATTTTGTTGACAGCCCAAGGGGCGCCTGGAGGGACGGCCTCCTGCTTCCAGCACCCAGGGAGGCCCAGCCCGGTCAGTTCCTGAGCTCCCGGGCAGGGTCAGGCGAGGGCGGGGTGTGGCGGTGGGATGAGAACCCACAGTGTGGGCGTGTGATGCCTGCGCGCCCTCATGATTTCTCTTCTGCTTTTAGTCACCACGCTCTGTGCTTTTCCGAATCGGACAGATGAGCAACGTGGAGCTGGATGATGAGCTTCTGGACCCGGTGAGTTGAGGGCGCTGCCCGTCCTCCCACGGAGCTGCGTCCTAGTGCAGGGTGGCAGGGACACAGTGGGGCCGCAGAGCCAGGGGCTCAGGAAAGGCTGTGCGGCGGCGGCGCGGTCCCTGAGGCCGAGTGCGCAGAGGCGGCCGGAGTAGCAGACGCGCGCAGGGTCTCAGAGGGAGGAGTGCGGGGCCCCCGGGATCTGGACAGGGGTGAGCAGGCTGTGCGGGGTGCAGGCAGGAAGCTGTTCATGACGGCAGTGACTGTGCGGGCAGCGACGGGGCTGGACCTGGCTTTGGGGCAGGGCAAGGACAGGGAACTTGGGAGGGCATTTGAGGAGCCCCAGGAGAGTGAGAGGGGCCGGATGCCCTCTGACTTCAGAGGGAGGGGTTTAGATGTCCCGTGCCAGTCCTGCCGTGGGAGCCCCTCCCCCAGCTTGGTGGCAGCGTGCATGTCTTCCTTCCCCTCGGGGGCATCTCCCACTGGCCTTGGTGTGTCCCCCTCCATTGGTGAGGCTGGGAGTTTTCCACTGCCTCTGGCTGTTCACGCGTCGTCTCTGGGTAGGTGTCTGTGCAGATCTGTGCGTGCATTTAGGATTAGCCGGTGGACTCCTGTTGAGAAGGTCCTGATGTTGATGACACCCAGCACACTCTCCTCCTCCCCATCAGGCCCGTCCGGCTCTGCCCTGGGCCACATCAGAGGCTGCGACGTCTCAATGCCCGCCAGTCAGGGCACTCTTGGGCCTCGAGTCCCTTTGAGCTCCGCTGCTGCAGTCGGTCCGAGGCTGATGCCAATCACATCCAATACGTGATTTATAAACCTTTTTCCCATTCAGTGAATTTTCTGTTTGCTTTCTCATTGTCTTTTGGTGCTCAAATTTTTCTAATTTAAAAACTTTTGGTGGGGCAAGGTGGTTCATGCCTGTAATCCTAGTACGTTGGGAAGCAGATGGATTGCTTGAGCTCAGGAGTTCAAGACCAGCCTAACCAACGTGGTGAAACCCTGTCTCTACAAAAAATATACAAATTAGCTGAACCTGGTGACTGGCGCCTGTAGTCTCAGCTACTTGGGAGGCTGAGGTTGGAGGATCACTCGAGCCCAGAAGGTGGAGGTTGCAGTGAGCTGAGATGGTGCCACTGCACTTCAGCCTGGGCCACAGAGTGAGACCCTGCCTCAAAAAAAGACTTTTTTTCTGGATAGGCACAGTGGCTCACACCTGTAATCCCAGCACTTTGGGAAACCGAGGGAAACCGAGGCGGGAGGCTCTCTTGAGCCCAGGAGTTCAACATCAGCCTAGGCAACACATTGTCTCTGCAGACAAATACAAAGATTAGCCAGGGATGGTGGTGTGCGCCGGTGGCCCCAGCTGCTAAGGAGCCTGAGGCAGGCGGATGGATTGAACCCGGGGGTTGAGGCTGCGGTGAGCCGTAATCACACCCTTGTACCCCAGCCTGCCCGACAGAATGGGACCCTGTCTTAAGAAAATTAATTGACTGTTTTTCTTGTCTTTTTGTTTTTTCCTTTTTGTGGAGAGCGGGGTCTCGCTGTATCACCCAGGCAGGTCTCGTATTCCTGGGCTCCCTAGAGCTGGGATTACAGCGTCAGCCGCAGCGCCCAGCTGGATTGTTTTTTTGAGATAAGGTCTCACTGTGTTGTCCAGGCTGGATTTGAACTCTCAGGCTCAAGCATTCCTCCCGCCTCAGCCTCCTGAGGAGCGGGGGCCGCAGGCGCGACATACGCAGCATAGGCTGTTTTGCTGAAGTTCCGTTAATCTGCTTCTCCTTGGGCTGCCTGTACTTCTGGTGTCATAGCTGAGAAACCATTGCCTAACCCAAGAGTGCGAAGATCGACGCGTCTTTTCCTAAGGAGTGTATAGTTTTAAGTCTTTTATTCCTTTTGAGTGAATATTTGGATGTGGCGTGAGATAAGGGTCCAGCGTCATTCCCTCTCTCCCTCTCTGTCTCTTTTTTTTGTTTAAGGCAAGTTCTCACAATCACCCAGGCTGGAGTGCAGTGGTTCAGTCATGGCTCACTGCAGCCTCTGCCTCCTGTCTCAGTTTCCCGAGTAGCTGGGACCACAGGCGCCTGTCTCCACACTGCACTGATCTTTCATAGAGATGGAGTCTTACTGTGTTGCCCAGGCTGATCGCAAACTCCTGGCCTCAAGCAGTCCTCCCGCCTCGGCCTCCCAAAGTGCTGGGATTACAGGTGTGAGCCACCGCGCCTGGCCCGGCTTCATGTTTGCCTGCGGAAATCCAGTTGTGCCTGCACGGTTTGTTGAAAACACTGCCTTTCTCCACTGAATTGTTTTGATGCCATTGTGGAAAATCAGTGGACTGTACATGTTTTGGATTTCTTTCTGGACTCTCAACTCTGTGCTATTCCTCTGAATGTCCATCCTTGTGCCAGTACTATGCCCTTCTTTTTTTTTTTTTTTTGGCTTGAGTTGGGGTCTCACTGTGTTGCCCAGGCTGGGTGGATCACTTGAGGTCAAGAGTTTGAGACCAGCCTGACCAACATGGTGAAACCCTGTCTCTACTAAAAATACAAAAATTAGCCAGGCATGGTGGCACACACCTGTAATCCCAGGTTTTTGGGAGGCTGAGGCAAGAGAATGGCTTGAACCCTTGGAGGTTGCAGTGAGCCGAGATCGAGCAATTGCACTCCAGCCTGGGCAACAGAGCGACTCTGTCTCCAAAAAAAAAAAATATGAGGGTCTTGCTCTGTTGCCCAGGCTGGTGTTGAACTCCCGGCTTCAGCGGATCCTCTTGCCTCCCACAGTGCTCGGATCTCAGGTGTGAGCCACCACAGCTGGCCTCACGGATTGATTGTGGATGTTAAACTAATCTGTTTCACTAGGCTGCATCCACTTTGCTCCTGGCATTGCTGGAAGCGTTTTGCTTGTGTCTCGCCAAAGATCTTTGCATCTGTGGTTGTGGCGGTATTGGTCTGTAGTTCTATTTTTTTTTTTTTTTGAGATGGATTCTTGCTTTGTCACCCAAGCTGGAGTGCAGTGGTGCGATCTTGGCTCACTGCAACCTGCGTCTCCTGGGTTCAACTGATTCTCCCACCTGAGCCTCTGAGTAGTTGGGATTACAGAGGCCGGCCACCAAACTCCACTAATTTTTGTATTTTTAGCAGAGACACGGTTTCACCTTGTTGGCCAGGCTGGTCTGGAACTCCTGACCTCAGATGACCCGCTCACTTTGGCCTCCCAAAGTACCGGAATTCTGGGAGTGAGCCACCGCACCGGCCTGTAGTTCTCTTGCCATGCCCTTGTCCTTGGTGTGGGGGTGATACCGGCCTCGTGGGTGCGCTGAGGGGCGCCCTCTCCTCTGCACCATGTTCCTTGTGGGTGGCCCCTTGGTGTGGGGGTGATTCTGGCCTCGTGGGTGCACTGAGGGCGGCCTCTCCTCTGCGCCTTTTTCCTCATGGGTAGCCCCTTGGTGTGGGGGTGATACCTGCCTCGTGAGTGTGCTGAGGGGCGCCCTCTCCTCTGCGCCTTGTTCCTCGTGGGTGGCCCCTTGGTGTGGGGGTGATACCTGGCTCGTGGGTGTGCTGAGGGGCGCCCTCTCCTCTGCGCCTTGTTCCTCGTGGGTGGCCCCTTGGTGTGGGGGTGATACCGGCCTCGTGGGTGCGCTGAGGGCGCCCTCTCCTCTGCGCCTTGTTCCTCGTGGGTGGCCCCTTGGTGTGGGGGTGATTCCGGCCTTGTGGGTGCGCTGAGGGCGCCCTCTCCTCTGCACCATGTTCCTTGTGGGTGGCCCCTTGGTGTGGGGGTGATTCCGGCCTCGTGGGTGCACTGAGGGCGGCCTCTCCTCTGCGCCTTTTTCCT
>CAUYQU010008532.1:0-23864 GCA_963574635.1 Cheracebus regulus | reverse complement strand
TCAAAGTCTGTGCAAAGAGAGCATCAGAAACCTACTCATTTTTGAGGCAGAAGTTGCTTTCTGGGTTTTTACAAATTCTGCATTTTCCACACTGAGGAGTAAAGAGTGGTATGACTTTATCACCTGGAGAAGAATAAAACAAATTCTTTTACAATATCTATCCAGGAATTAATAGAGCAAAAACTTAAAGCTCACATGTATAGATGAGAAGCCTGTATCTTTAAAAGTCTCCAAGAAATACATCCAATCACAACTGTGTCATTTGTCATTGCCTGCCACAGTCTTGTTTTCAGTTTGAGGCTATAAGTGCCTGAAGATTCCTAAAGAGGAAATGCAAATGTGGGAAACAACATGGATTAAAAAAATTACATCCACAGCATTAATAGTTAACTTTTATGCAGTGTACTGATTTCTCCTGGAGGCTTTACAAACATTTAATTTAATCCTTAACTATTTAAATCTTACTGTTAAGTATAAATATAAATTTTAGTTGAAAGTAAAACATAATAGTCCCACTAGATGTTGGTATGACCTATTTTTTGCTATAGTTTGATTTAGAGTAAAAATGAGAAGTTTGAACTCATTATTTGTTTTTCAAAGTGACTAGGTTTGTCTTTATTATGAAATGAATGCTTTTAAGATGATTTTAGTTCTTTTTTGAGGAAAAGTAACAAAAATGGGACAAAGAACAATTCCAGAAATTCCTCTGGAAATTCCAACTCTCCACAATAAGTTAGGCACTTTTTGGATAAGAATGGACTTTGAAATGTTTTTAGCTGATGCTAATTTGTGAATTTTCTACTTTTCCTGTTGTGGTGGAGGGAGCATGGGTCAAAAGTAAGGTGTCATTTTGTTACTAATTTATTTCTAACTAAACAAATTAGTAAGAGCTGAAACTCAAATTGGACAGTTCATTTTATTTTTGTGTTCAGAGTTCAAATAAGTATTTGGTAAGGTGGCAAGTCCAACCTAGGCCAAAGTGATATCTTAGAAATAAACATAATTTTTATTTTTGATCACCTATGCTACCTATTGCACAAGACCAAGAAAAATGGTTGGCCCATAACATTTTAGAGGTAAAATTTATGTGAAACTGATGGTATGGAAGTGTCCTACTTATTCTCTCTATATAATTAGTAATTCATAACCAGTTACATTGAAGCATGGCTGAAGGTAATAAGGCAGACATTGTTGATGGTGGACGGCTCCTGCTATGTTTCTTTCATTTCCTTTCACCTAGTCTGTTTCATTGAGTTCATGCTTGGGAAGAGACACCATGTTGGAAGAGGAAATTGGGGAAGGGGCTGCATAAGTCACCTAAGAAAAAGTCATGTTTATTCAGCCATAGCCATGTGGCCTCCATTTCATGAACTCAGCACAGAACAGTGTCTATACTTAGTTTTTTCCCTTCTCCTATTTCTAGTTGACTGGCCCTGACAGAAGACAGTGTTCAGCAACGCTAACAAGGAAGTTATTAGATCATGAATTCCACACTGGTAGGCATTGTGTCTCTTTTGATTCTCACATATCTCCAGGCTCCAACCTGGTGCCTGATATCTAGTAGTAGATGCTCACTACATAATTGCTGAAGGGTAGAATACATAGGTGTCTAAATGCATACAGGCCTGAGTCAGGCAGGCAGAGAGGGAAGGAGGAAACCCTGGAAGTCCCATCTGCCCTGTGACCTTGTGCAAGCCCTTTCATCTCTCATTGCCTCTGTTTCCTCATCCAGTCTGGGGAATCCTGGACTGGTGAACCAAGGCGTGTTCCCTGAGTGTGAGTCCTGTACCTGGTTTGACTGTAGTCACCCCTTCTCCAACACTCTCCACGATGCCGGCTGCCTCATGACCTAAAATCACAGGAACGGTAATCACCGGGGTGCCAGTAACCGCATGGTCATCTGAATGACAGATTCCTACGGCCACAATCTATAGAGTAAAGAGATGTTTGGATTTAGAAAAGATTATGAGTCTCAGATGAACTTAAAAATCCCAATTTACTGATATTGTGCTTCCAAAATATTTTCAAGGATTTTGCTAAAAATCCTTCCTATTGCCAAATATGAAGTATTCAGTTTATCCTCAAGGTTATTCAGGCTGAAACCCTCCTCTACCTTCCTTTCTTGAATTAATAAATTTAGAATAATTTGTGAAATAACTAATCCTGAAATAGTTAATTCTTAAATAAAATACAAGAATGCATGCTTTAAAAAAATAGAAGTAGAAATTGCAAATTAACACATAAAAATATCAAATGCTAATTGATTTTGAAGTCTTGATATATATCCCTTTGAAAATTTTTTTTCTGTTTTTACTGGAATTATACTGTATGTACTCTTGTTCATTTAAAAAAATTAATAATTTAGACTTATACCTTTCTTTGAAACAACTGTATTCTATTTTCTGGATGATCATATAAAAATGACTCAGGGGATTGTTGGTTGTTTCCGTTTTTAATTTTTCTGAGTTTTTAAAAAACTTAAATACAAATGGAAAATTGTATTTCACCTTAATTCGAACTTCATTGGCCTTAGGAGGTGCCACCTCCACCTCCTCAATGGAAAAGGGCTTGTTTACCTCCCATAGCACAACTGCTTTGCATTTGATTACCTAGAAAATCAAACAGAGAGATAGTACCAGTGTTTTCCCACCCTTGAAGCCAGAAAGTGTGCCATTTCATCTTTGTACTTGCAACATCGAGTCCCATGCCTTGTACCTAATAAGTGCTTCATAGAAATGATCACCTTTGTTTTACAAAGGGAATAAAAATATCTTTAAAAAAAGCATAACATAAAAAACGATAAACAGACTTAACTATAATAACACACTGAGATAAAATGGAATATATTAATTAAGGCTATCCTTGTGTTTTTTTCCTCCAGAGGTGTTTAATCCTGACGTTTCTTAACGCTGTCCTGAAAACGTTTGTTTACCTTCTATTGGCTGGTACATGAAGCTCTAAGTCACCTTCACATTGCTGACAGAGTCACTGTCTGTTCATGTAAAGAATGCTGCTTTCTTGCTCAATTTTCTGATTAGGCCAACAGGATCCATCTCTATAAGAACATATTTACCTTCCTGCCTTGAATGACGTCTCTACCGCTTTCTATTTGCCTATTCTCCTCTTTTAATTTTCTCTCTCCACCGCTTCTGTGCGTTACTTGTTTCCAACACCTATTTGCCGCGTACCTTTGGCAGCACGTTCTGTTAATCCGATTTATGTGTGGAGACCCTTTCCAGCTTTGATTTGAGCCAAAAATTATGGAGGTTAGAGCTGGTGGTGGTGGTGGTGGTATATGTGTGTGTGTGTGTGTGTGTGTGTGTGTGTGTATACACTCATATTCACACATACATATTTCAAAACTGGAGACAATTGTGCTTGAATTTCTGGCTAGCAGATCTTATCCATAGATGTTCTTAACAATGAATGTTGAACACATATTTCCAGTGCTTGGCAGTGTACTGTAAAATCTGTCTTCATTGTGGTAAAGCATGTACAATTCACAGAATTCTTTCTAGAGAGAATCAACAAAATTGCAAGAATGACAAAATATTCATTTGAAATTCATTCTTCTGAAAATTCATTTTTGTTATGTATTTTTCTAATTATTTAACTTTGCAGGATGTTCAACATGGTCAATACCAAAACAAATATCAGAATACTTGGAAATAAGATACTAATAGTAGGAGTTTCTGATTATCAGGTGCCTATGATGTGACAGGCACATTGTGGCCTTTGCTTGGTGAGTTATATGCATTATATTTATATTTAAAATTTATTTATTTTTAATTTCAACAGTTTTTGGGGTGCAGGTGGTTTTTGGTTACCTGGGTAGGTTCTTCAGTGGTGATTTCTGAGATTTTGGTGTACCCTTCACTCAAGCAGAGTACACTGCCCCCAATATATAGTCTTTTATCTGTCACCTCCCTTCTCAACCTTCCGCCTCGAGTTCCTAAAGTTCATTATATCATTCTTATGCCTTTGCATCCTCATAGCTTAGCTCCCTCTCATAAATGCGAACATATGATATTCTAACATCTATTTCATAAGGTAGTTATGAGAATTCTGTAAATTAATACTATAAAGGACTTAAAATAGTATCTGGGACATAGAAATAAGTCAATAAATATTAGCCACTATTATTATTGTTGCTTTTTAGCTCTTTTTTTGGGGAGACAGAGTCTTGCTCTGTTGCCCAGGCAGTGCAGTGGCACTATCGTGGCTCATGCAACCTCTGCCTCCCAGGTTTAAGCAATTCTCCTGCCTCAGTCTCTTAGAATAATAGAACATTATTCTAAGTTACTTCACTTAGAATGATGATCAGTACCTCCATTCAAGTTGCTGCAACGGCCATTATTTTATTTTATTCCGTTTAATGGCTTAGTAGTAATTTTATGGTATATACACTCCCTATTTTCTTTACTCATTTGTTGGGCATTTAGGTTGGTTCTATAATTCTGTAATTGCAAATTGTGCTGCTGTAAACAACATGCATTATTTTTAAACCTTGGAAGGATGCTACCAGGGCAGTACTATTGCATTATTGGCTTTATTTTACAGCTGAAATAATTGAGGATCAGTTGACTCAGTGATTGAATAATTTTTTCTGAAGTCTCAAAGCTGGCTGTCCAGAGAATAACAATCAATCTAGTCTTATGTTCCATTTCTCTGTAGCGGTAAAAAGTGAGCAAAAATACAAAAATTAGTCAGGCATGGTGGCATGTGCCTGTAGTCCCAGCTACTCGAGAGGCTGAGGCAGGAGAATGTCTTAAACCTGGAAGGCAGAGGTGGCAGTCAGCCAAGATAGCACCACTGCACTCTAACCTGGGCAACAGAGCGAGACTGTGTCTCCAAAAAAAAAAAAGTTAAATAGCAACAATAATAATAGTGACTAATATTTATTGACTTATTTCAATGTACCAGATACTATTTTAAATTCTTTACAGTCTTCATTTATTGAATTCTTACAACTACCTTATGAAATAGATGTTAGTATTGTCACTACCTAGCATTTGAGGAAAGTAAAATGCAGGATAGGTAAACATAAATGAAATGCTATCAAAAACTAAGTTATTGATACTGTGTCCAAGAGGGGAGGAATAATTATCTATTTCATTAGTTATTATTTTCATTAATCTGATTGGTTTATACTTTTGCTCTAGGGACTCATTATTTCTTTTTAGTTGAGTTTGGTAAATTTAATTCTTTTCCTAATTATTTTCTATGCGAATGTATGTATTAATCAGTAATGAATGAAATAAAGTGAGGTGAAATAAGAACAGTAACAATAGGTCACTCAGGTGATTTCCAACCAGGCTTATTGATATGAGCCTGTTTTGTCACAGAGTGTATAGGGAAGCCTCAGAACCTTTAAATTGAGCTATCATAGTGAGATATTTTACTGTGTGATACACTCCTAACACAAAAAAAGGTCTGGAAATAGTTTCACAGGTTTATGTGATTAAGCAATTAAAAAATGCCAGTTGATTATATTGTATGACCACATGCATTTTTGTGCACCTGTAAGCACATTGAACAATTAAGAAATTTATAAAAGTCAAAACCAAATACCTGTGTTTCTAGTGCTAATAAATGATTCAAATTGTATTATTAATTTTCTGTAAAACCATATTGACTTTTATGTGGGGAAGATACTGTTCCATAGGATTACTGTGGAAATTGCCTGAATTGTGTCATATGGGACCCTTTTAAATCAGAATTTGAATGTTGATGTTGTCTTCCTTAACCTTAATGATTCTAATGCTGTGAGACCAATGAGCATTTTGTAAGGTATTTGCTGTTAAGGTTAAAGGGTGTTTCAAAGTCTTCTAAATCAAATCCTCTCATAAAACTTTTGTCAGACTTAACTTACTTGTGTTCACAAAAAATATAAATAATAACGCATTTAAATAGTGGTTTCTTATTAAAAAGACTTGTTGATGAAAGTCTTTTCTAACTTTGGATTTACAAATTAGTCATGATTAGCTTGAAATAAAGTATCACTTTACTGCAAATATCTTTAACGTAGGAAATAAAGACTTAATAGATACAGATTCGATACATTCTTTTTGAAGGTATTTAGGAATAGCTTATTACCACTGTAGTTCATGATACATTACATATTGTAGCATAAATTTCACATATTTCAGTGTATCATTTCTAATTTGGATACGAATTTTAAATTAGTCATCAAATACTGTATTCCTTCCTTTGTTATATTGATGAGAATATATTTCCACCAGTAATATATTTTTTGCTTACTTTTCCTGCAGTGCTCATATTGTTTCTGTCTTCTCTGTAGACCAGGAGATGGGTGAGTCCTTGTGGATTTCTTCCCTGCTCAAGTGCATAAAGCAGGTATATTGCACAGTTATTTTTTGTTTTTGTTTTTGCTTGAGTAACACCCAGCACGTGATCTAGTTCGTTAAGCCACACCGATCAGATTATTCTCAGACGTCATATCATAAAGAAATGGGCACTGAACCAGCACTCAAAACCTTGACTTTTCAAATTTCAGATAAAGTTATGCTTTCATTAGGTTAAATATTAAGTTAAAGTGATGGAATTTAGTCACTTTTTCTTTTCCTCACTGTAGTTCTTATCTGTCAGCTTTCTTGTTTCTCTTTTCTCAGGGCAACAGGAGTCATTCAGGGTTCTGTTTTCCTTTTCTCTGCACTAAGCTCCAGCTTTGAATCCAAACGGTACAGTTAGGAAGAAGAAGGAGCAAAGGAGCAAGGCAAATAAAGATGACAGCTAGGAGCCAGAGGGATGTGTTTGATTCGAGACTCCCCTTCTCTTCACAGAGAATCAGAAATTCAATCACAGCAAAGGTGCTTACCATACCAGGCATTTTTGCTCCACCTCAAATCAATCAGCATTGACTGAGCACCTCTCTACGTTAGGCACTAAGCTGGGTCCAGTGCAGTAGTAGCGATGAATAAGACATGACCTCTACCTGTGCCAGCTGCAGTTTGGGGCAGCAGTGGTGACGTGGCTTTTGGGACCTGTCAGACCCTAGTCCTTACTAGCTCTGTGTACTTGCACTTACTATTTCACTGTTTGTCTTTTTTTTTTTTTGCCTTAGTTTTCTTATCCATCAGATGAAGTGGAATAGCACAATTTTAAAGGACTATTTAGTGAATAAATAAAATAATCCATGTAAAGCACTCATCATGAAGTTCAGCAGTTAGGAATACCCTCCTAAATGTAGCTACAATTATTTATCATAAAAGGAAGCTCATGGTTTATGGGGAAAAGATACACAGGCAGCCAAGTCTACATATCAGCCTGGCTGGGAAGTGCCCTATCACAGGGGTCAGTTAGCGCTTTGGGAGCAGAGATAGAAGTGCTATTTAAAATGAAGGCCTAAGGGGAGGCATAGTAGAGGAACAGGTATTTGAGGTAGATATTAAATAATTGTGGGAAATTCAGAAAAATCCTCACTGGATGATTTCTATTGCCCTTTGATCAATGTAACTAGTATACGCATGGCTTTTCAAGAATATGAGTTTGGTTTTTCTTTTATCTACACTTGGAGGCATTGTGCAGGCAGCTATTTAATCAGATGTAATCTGTCAACATGAACAAGTCAACATAAAAGACATATTTCTCTAGAATTGCCAAAGGACCATTTCAGTAAGCTTTAACTACGTAGACACTGAGACTCACACCAAGAAAGGAAGGTCCGATGATTTCAGTTGCTTCTAGTCTGGAAATGTATGAAGGTAAGAAGATAGCTCTAGATCTATGTCTGGCATTCAAGGCTTCATAATGTGGCTTTAACCTTCTCATTCACCTACTCCTCCCCATTCTTCAATACAGGGCTTATGTGTTTTAGAAGCTTGTATCTCCATGGTCATCCAAAAAGGAATGTATTCCTCACTCAAGCCCTTGCTCATCATGCTCTTTCTCTTCTTTTCTGTCCCTCTCACCCATCCAAATCCTACTGAATCTTTGAGACCCAAACAAGGTTGACCTTGTGGAGGTATATGAACTCCATCTCACTGTTGTGCTTTGTGTCTCTGCATTCCTGTCATGCTAGTATCCCTCCCGAGGTATTTGGGATCTGTTCCCTTTTACTGCCCTCTATATTTAGTATAAAGATTAGTCTCCTAAATTCTACTGGAAATTTCTAGTCAGGAATATTCTTAAATTTTATTTATATAACAACTATACTTAGTTCCATGTATGCAGTAGATGTTTAATGAATGATTGTTGAATTCTTGTGCTCCTTTATGTTAGGACAGGTACTGTTCTATGAACAGTCCCATAATCCAGAAGATCCGGTGCCTCCTCTTTACAGGTTTGTAGATTAGCAGTGGGATTGGCTGTGGTCAGGTAGACAAGTTAGAGAACCCTCCTGTGAAACAGGAAGTGGTCAGTGCCAGGAGAGAGTTTGACGTGGAATTCAAAAGAAGACTCTACTCTGTCTTTTTATTGTGCATTCTCAGCTCTTAACTCAATGCCTGTCACAGAGTGAATGCTCAGATATTTGATGATTAAATTAAAGGAATGGCTTTTACTTCAAGGGTGAGGAAACCTTGAAAGAAAGATATTTTATTAAGATTTATCAAGAAAAATAGGCCATCAGGAGGCAAGATGGAGGACAGGAGGCAGGACTAACTTGCACCTGCTACTCTGATGAACAGAGCAGCTTGTGGAGACCCACATCCTGAACATTTGCTCCAAGAACTCCCCCAGGAACATATCACGAAAGAGGAGAGAATCCACAGACCCTTTGAAGGAGATGGATTGCTGCTTGCTGCAGGCTCTGTGGGACAGCAGAGGAACTGTGAAATCTGCTTGCTTCTCATATGGGAGGCTTGTAGCCTGGGGCAATTTCTCAGCTCTGCTCATAGGCTGACTGGAAATAAACTTGTTAATGTTGGGGGGATCATGGTGGGAGTGAGATCGGTCCTTCAGACTGTGGGCTACATGGGAGCTGTGTGAGGCCTGTGGCTGCCAGCTTCCTCCCACTCCCCTGCTGACCTGTGAGACACAGCAGAGGAAGCCACAATCCATTGGTCTGGGATCTACACCCCCATCCTTCAAACTAGCCACAGTAAGCCCTGCCCTAGGAGAGTCTAAGCTCAGACAAGCCTAACCCTGCCCCTAGCTGATGATCTTTCTCTATCCACCTAGTAGCTGAAGCCAAAGGACATAATCTCTTGGGAATGCTATGGTCCTGTCAACCACCTGATCCCCCCTATAATACCACAGTTGATGTGCTCTTGAAAGTGCCATCTCCTGGCTGGAGGCCAACCAACACAAAACCAGCACACTTAACAAATATACACCTAAGGACCCTCACAGAATCCACTTCATTATTCTGCTACCTCTGCTGGAGCAGGTGTTGGTATCCACACTGAGACCTGAAGATGGATCATATCACAGGACTCTTTGAATACACTCCCTAGTACAAGCCCAGAGCCAGGTAGCTCCACTGGGTGGCTAGATCCAGAAGAGGAAAAGCAATTACTACAGTTCAGCTCTCAGGAAACCCCATCCCTTGGGAAAAGGGGAGAGCACCACATCAAGGGAGCCTCCCATGGGACAAAAGACTGAACAAAAGCCCATGAGTCCTAGATCTTCCCTCCAATGTAATCTACCTAAATGAGAAGAAACCAGAAAAACAATTCTGGTAATACGACAAAACAAGATTCTTTAACATCCCCAAAAGACCCCACTAGCTCACCAGTCATGGATCTAAACAAAGATGAAATCTCTGGATTTCCAGAAACAAATTCAGCGGGTTGACTACTAAACCAATCAAGGAGGCACCAGAGAAAGGTGAAGAACAACTTAAAGAAATCGAAAAACATAATACAGGACATGAATGGAGAAATATGTAGTAAAATAGATAGCATAAACGAAAAACAATAAAAACTTCTGGAAATGAAGGATACACTTAGAGAACTGAAAAATGCATTGGAAAGTCTCAGCAATAGTATCAAATAAGTAGAAGAAAGAACTTCAGAGCTCAGAGACAAGACTATTAAATTAACACAATTCAACAAAGACGAAGAAAAAAGAATTCTATAAAAGGACAAAGCATGTAAGAAGTTTGGGATTATGTTAAGTGACCAAACCTCAGAATAATTGATGTTCATGAGGAAGAAGAAAAATGTAAAGTTTGCAAAACATTTGAGGGAATAAGCAAGGAAAGCTTCCCTGGGCTTGCTAGAGATCTAGACCAACCTCCAAATATGAGAAGCTAAAAGAACCCCTGAGAAATTCTTCACAAAAAGATCACCACCTACGCACATAGTCATCAGGATGAAGGAAGGAATCTTAAGAGCTGTGAGGGAAAAGCATCAGGTAACCTGTAGGCCAAAGTAATAGAAAGCAGGTCTACATTATATCTACTTAAGAATTAGTCTGCTTCTGTTTAATAAATTAGCCTTAGTTTAAGATTTATAGTTTACAGAAGTTTGTGCATTGTATTAGCTAAACAAAAACTGCAGCTTGTACTTTATAAAACAATGTTGGCTTGGGGAGAAAGCTTGTAAATTGCTCATCATAGACCTAGAACATTTGGGCATCAAAGACTGGAACATTGCTCAACCTCCTGCTGCTTGAACCCCTCAGTAAGGATCTCGTGGCCTGGAGGAGGGGACTCTGCTCACAGGCTCATAAAGGGTTTTGCAGGAGGCTTCTGCACTGATTGAGATAAGAGTGGCATTCTCTGGTCTCCTGCCTGCTCCATGGGTGACTGGGCTCAGGAGATAATCTCTCCTTTGAGGTATGTCATATGGTCAGAACTTGCTGGCTCTTACCCATTCTCACACTCCTGCAGTTGCACCTCAATGGTTATCTATTATTTAACTATATAGTACTAGTTTAGTTTTTTAGAATAACCACATACCCCCCACTAAATGTAGGTGGCGTAAACTGTTCCATTGTGTGTACTCACCCCATGATCAACCCACCTCGAGTGATATGATCAAACTATGTGCATGTTGCAATGAATATGTGTGGAGCCTAGAGCTCAGGGTCTTCACAGTCCTCATCTTGTAAAGAACCCGTGGGACCATGCTAATGATTTCTATTTCTGTGTCTGTGTCTTTTTTTACTTAATTCCCTTGTTGCTGCGGGGGCTTGGAACACCCACGGGTTGTACTGTGGCTGGTCTGCAACATCTGGAGCCCAGCAAGGTTTTCCTAGGCTCCCAGTGAAGGAATGCAGGAGCGTGGTCAATTGAGGAGCAGTCATTGTCAAGGGACTACCAGGAACACACCTGTTTCAGCCGTTCAGTAAGCCTGGGCGCCTGGAGAATCCCAGGGTAACTAACATGGGGCAATCAGAGAGTAAGTACTCCATCTATCTTAGTCTTATTGGAGAGTTCTTAAAGAAAGGGAAAGTTAAGGTTAGTACTGCTAATCTTACTACCCTTTTTGAGGCAATAGATCAATATTGCCCTTGGTTCCCGGAACATGGAACTTTAGATGTACAGGAATGGGAAAAAGTTGGTTCAGAATTAAAAGTAGCCTGTACAGAAGATCATTTTATCCCAGTAACAATTTGGACAGACCGGGCTATGATTAGAGCAATTCTGGAACCTCTTAAAACCTCTGATGAAAGTGAAGCAGTGGATCATAGCAGTAAGCAAGTAGAGGAGAGTGATAAATTGCTACAAAAGACTGAGCCTGTTGCTGCTGCTGCAGAAGCAGCTGAGCCAGATAGTGATGACTCTTCTGAAGAGTCTATCCAATCAGAAGGAGAATTATTACAAGCATGGACAAAACAGGGAGACAGATCAAGTAGATCAGCAAAATGGAGACGCAATTTATGCTAATGTATACATGGATTTAGAAAAAATGAGAGAGCCCTCTGCTCCAACTTGGAATAATTCAGAATGGCCCCTTCTGTTTTCATGTCAAAATCCTGAACCAAGAACTTTAGTCTCAGAACAATGGGCTGTGGAAATGCCATCAAAAGTGGCAGCACCTGTAACTGTTGCCACCCCATATCAGAAGGGGACTGCTTCACATTGGAACATTGGGAAAGTTCTATGCAAGCAGCTATATGACAGGCTGGCATCACAGGAGATCCTGATGCCTTACAGTTCCCTGTGACTTTAATCCCACCCCAGCAAGGGGCAGGGGACAACAGCTAGTTCAGTGGGAATCATTCCCTTTTAAAATGTTAAAGGATATAAAGGAAGTAGTTCAAACATATGGTCCAAATTTTCCTTTTGTTTGATCATTATTACAGTCTATTGCCTATGATCAGATTTTAGTACCTTATGATTGGGTAATTTTGGCCAAATCAGCATTGACACCTTCACAATTTTTACAGTTTAAAACATGGTGGACTGATATGGCTCAGGAGCAAGTTCAAATAAATCGAACTGTAAATCCTCCCATTAATGTCACTGAGGAACAATTATTGGGCACAGCACCTCAGTGGAGTAATGTGCAACAGCAACTTAATTTAACCCATGAGGCAATTGCACAAATTCATACTTACTGTCTGAGTGCATGGGAAAAAATTGAAGACTCAGGTACTAGTTATCCATCTTTTGGATGGATATTGCAGTAAAATGTTTCAAAAATTCTTATCACAGTGGAGAATCACACACATCATGGGAATTCCCTATAATTCCCAAGGTCAGGCAATTGTTGAAAGAGCAAATAGAACACTAAAAACTCAATTAGCAAAGCAGAAGAAAGAGGGAGATGGTTGCAGTCTGGAGTATTATACTCCTCACATGCAGCTACTTCTAGCTCTACTGACTTTAAATTTTTAAAACATTTCCAAAAGTCAAGTGTCCACCACAGCAGAACAGCATTTTACTGGACACAAAATTCAAACGAAGGGAAAGTAGTCTGGTAGAGAGACACTAAGGACAAAGTTTGGCAATTAGGAGCGTGATTACTTGGAGAAGGGTTTTGCTTGTATTTCACCAGGAGAAAAACAACCTCACATTTGGGTACCCACTAGACATTTAAAGTTCTACAATGAGCCCTTCCAGCAATGATCAGAGGAGGAGGAGAAACCGAAGAAGGAGGTTGATGGCAAGGGTTCCTGGGCTCCTCTATCAGAGAATGAGGAGGATGAGGGTTGTGGAGGACCGGGAACAAAGGGAGACACATCTGGAGGAGACATCACCCACCTGGGTACAAAGAAGGGCGCAGATGGCAGAGGAAGGTTTGAGAGAGAGACAGTTGCCAATGACTCCAATTAATCTGATGATTGCAGCCATAGTGATACTCATTACAGGGGTAAGTATTCCCCGTGCCTCAGCTGAACAAAATTACACATACTGGGCTTATGTGTCTTTTCTGCCTTAAGTTAGGCCAGTTACCTGGATGGATTCCCCTATTGAAGTATATATTAATTATAGTATATGGATGTCTGGCCCAACAGATGATAGGGTTCCAGCTCAACCAGAGGAAGAAGGCATGTACATGAATGTATCCATGAGTTATCACTTTTCACCGATATGACTCAGTAAAGCCCCTGGATGCCTTGCTTTAAAAGGACAAAGTTGGTTAATATATGTGCCAGGCTGTAATAGGACTGTAGCTGAATATCATATGGTTGGTGGTGTGTCCTTTTGCCCCAGTTCTAGTTCTACATTTCTGAGAGGCACATTTCAAGAGGTTTATGTAAAAACTGGCAAATTAAAACCTACAAAAATAAAAAATTGTCCTCATAACAACCCTGAATTGTCAAAGCAGCTAGAAGTCTCAACATTGGAGGACTGCATGGCCGACAAAGCTGCTGTTCTTTTAAATAATACTTATGGGACTATTACTGATTGGACACCTAAAGCAATATTATCAAAATATTGCTCACAACAAAATTCAGGTTGCATAGAGATACCTTATGTGGTGAGATATACAGAAGAATTGCTCAGCCATAACAGGGTTACACGTAAAATTGTATCAGGATATCCATTAAAATGGGAAGATAAAGGGACTGCACCTCCTCGACCTCAAATTATTAGGCCAGTTTTGAGTCTGGAGTACCCAGAATTGTGGAAATTGGCTATGGCCACAGCCTGTATGAGAGTGTGGATGAGAACTTACTGTATAGCAAGAAATAGAGAAAATTATGAATATTCCATGTCTTTTCACTCTGATTTAACTATTCCATTTCAGGGCTGTGTTAAACCACCATATATGATGATTGTGGGAGAAATAAAAATCATGCCAGATTCTCAAACTATTACTTGTGAAAATTGCAGACTTTTCACATGCATTGATTCAATTTTTGTTCTTTCTAATAGTATCCTCTTGGTAAGAGCATGTGAAGGAGTGTGGATTCCTGTTATCCTTAATTGGCCCTGGGAAGCATCTCCTTCTGTTCATATTATCATAGAAACCTTAAAGAGTATTTTCAACAGACCTAAGAGATTTATTTTCACTTTAATGGCAGTGATAATGGGAATTATAGCAGTTACCGCCACTGCAGTTGCAGTGGGGTTGCTCTACACTCTTCTATACAAAGTGCTGATTTTGTAGGCAAATGGCAGAAAAATTCATCCAGATTGTGGAACTCTTAAACTTGAATTGATCAAAAATTGGCAAATCAAATTAATGATCTTAGGCAAACTGTAATTTGGATGGGAGATAAAATTATGAGTTTGGAACATTGGCTTCAGCTTCAGTGTGATTGAATACTTCAGATTCATGCTCTTATAATGCCAGCGAACACCACTGGGAGCAAGTAAAACACCATTCGCAAGGCAATGAAGATAATCTTACATTAGATGTTGTCAAACTCAAAGAACAAATTTTTGAGGCATCTCAAGGCCATTTAAATATTGTCCCACGTGCTGAGATATTTGCTGGAGCAGCAGATGGACTTTTCAAACTTAACCCTATAAAATGGGTTAAAACACTTGGTGGTTCAACCATTGTCAATTTTACTTTGTTATGTTTTTGTTTAATTTGTCTGTTCTTAGTCTACAGATGTAGCTGAGGACTTCAAAGAGAGAATTGTCATCATGAACAAGCCATGATAGCTTTAACCTTCTTAGCCAAAAAGAAAGGGGGAAGTATAAGCCAAAATAATAGCAGGCCTACACCATATCTACTTAAGAGTTAATCTGCTTCTGTTTAATAAGTTAGCCTGAGTTTAAGATTTATAGTAGTACGGAAGTTTGTGCATTGTATTAGCTAAACAAAGAGTGTAGCTTGTACTTTGTAAAACAATGCTGGGTTTGTGAGAAAGCTTGTAAAATGCTGATCACAGCCCCGGAATGTTTGGGCATTGAAGACTCGAACACCTGGTCCATTGCTCAACCTCATGCTGCTTGAACCCCTCAGTAAGGGTCTCATGGCCTGGAGGAGGGGACCCTACTCACAGGCTCATAAAGGGCCTTGCAGGAGGCTTCTGGGCTGGTTGAGATAAGAGTGGTATTCTCTGGTTTCCCATCTGTTCCAAGGGTGACTGGGCTCAGGAGATAATCTCTCCTTTGAGGTACATCATGTGGTCAGAACTTGCTGGCTGTTACCCATTCCCACACTCCTGCAGCTGCACCTCAATTATTATCTATTGTTTAACTATATAATACTAGTTTAGTTTTTTTAGAATAACTACATACTCCCTACTAAATGTAGATGGTGTAAACTGTTCCATTGTGTGTACTCATACCATGATCACCCCACCTTGAGTGATATGATCAAACTATGTGCATGTTGCAATAAATATATTTGGAGCCTAGAGTTCAAGGTCTTCACGGTCCTCATCTTGTGAAGAACCCCTGGGACCATGCTAATGATTTCTATTTCTGTGTCTGTGTCTTTTTTTTCCCTTAATTCCTTCGTCACTGCTGGGGCTTAGAACACCCATGGGTTGTGCTGCGGCTGGTCTGCAATAGTAACCTATAAAAGAAAACCTGTCCGATTAATAGATTTCTCAGCAGAAAGCCTACAAGCTGGAAGACATTGGGGGTCTTTCTTTGGCCTCCTTAAACATAACAATTACAAGTCAAGAATCTTGTATCCAGCAAAACTAAGCTTCATAAATGAAGGAAATATAGAGTCTTTTCATATAAACAAATGCTGAGAGAAAATTCATCGTTACCAAGCCAGCACTACAAGAACTGCTAAAAGGAGCTGTAAATCTTGAAACAAATCCTGGAAACACATGAATGCAGAACCCTTTTAAAGCATCTATCTCACAGGATGTATAAAACAACTACAGAATGAAAAAAAAATAACCCAAGGTTTACATTCATGTAAACAGACACCACCTGTTCCCCCAAAACCTATTAAAATAGAAAAAATAAATAAAAAATGTTATCAATCCAAAATAATATTATTGGTCACTAAAAAAAAAAGATTTATCAAGAAAGATGAGGTAGAATTGAGAGGTATATATGCAATTAGTACAGACAAATTATACTGAATATCTTTTTTTCTTTAATATATCCTTTTATAAATATTTCTGTTTAATCCTCTCTCACATCTGGAGACATTCTAGCATTTAAGGGAATAGCATCCACTACCACCTTGTTTTCAAGGCCCAAATGAATTTGGAAATGTGGTATTTGCTTAAGAGCTTCCATCACTTTGTGAACACATGGCTCCATGATCTGCCAAAAGCACTTTGGGACAAACTCCGCAGAGTCAGGAGATCTTTCTTAATACCATCTGACAATTACTCAGTGCTTACTTTTTGCCCCACCTTCTAAAAGTTTAGATGGGCAGGTGGGAAGAGCAGGGGACACATGACTGAGTGTCAGTGTTCTCATATCAGAGTACTATGGCAGGCCTGGAGCAACATCTGGAATGTCCAAAGGTAATCCTATCAATCCCAAGGGTCACAGGGCATCACTTTCCTCTGCTTCGCTCTCTCTATGTGTCTCTGTAAGCCAGTCCAATTTTATATTACATTTCCACTAAGTACTATATTCTAAATTCAGCTTATCTAGAGAGATGATATGCTTGGTTCAGTTTGGGTCAGTGATGCCCTGTGTTGTAGGCAGAATAATGGTCCTCAAATACATCTACTCCTAATCCCTGGAATCTAGGAATATATTGCTTTACATGGCAAAAAATGGATTTTGGAAATGGGATTCAGTTAAAGGTCTTGAGATAGGAAGATTAGCTTGGATTATCCAGGTGAAACTAATTTAATCATATGGCTTTCTAAAATTGCAGAGCTTTTCCAGGCTCTGGTGAAAGATGAAGATGTGTCTACCCATAGATTGGAGATGGCCATGTTTCCAAGAGGGGTATGTCAATTTTCTATTGTTGATGTAACAAATGTGCTCTTGGAAGGTTAGTGAAAGTCAAGGACTGGCATCTCTAATGTAATTATACAGGTAATGGTGAGTAGTGCGGAGATGTGACTCCAAAGCCTAGAGAGGAACAAACCAGCATCTCTGCAAGAGATACAACTGTCTCCTTTTCCCCCAGAGGTCCATAATTTACATGGAAACAAGAAAGAGTATTGTAACTTGCAGAAATTATCTTCAGTTCAAATCCTTCATTTTGGTGTTAAATAACTTGGCAAAATTTTTTTAAAATTATTTTTAAAATTGCTAGAAAAAAATTGTAAGATTTCACGTATGTGCCTAAATAGCAAACTTTAAAGCATGCTTGCGGATGAGGTGCCAAATGAAGAGCAGGAGAAGGACTTTAATAGCGATAAATAGAACTTGAGAATGGAATAGATAAATACTCTGTAGAATATTACAATGAATAAAATAAATTTTAAGTTCCTAGAGCAATATTTGAAAATCCCACATTCAAAGCCATCGATTCCTATTCAATTAGCATTTCATTTTGATTTTGGGACTGAAACCAAAGATGTCCAGGGAGCTAAAATGCTTGCTGGACTGACTGTGGCCATGGAGCCTGGAATCCTGCCAAGAAGAGCATGTGTGAGAGAGCACAATATTTGTTTACATACCTCCTGAGAAGGGAGTTGGGAAATAATCCGAAAAGCGCAACCCAAAAGCAAAGATATTTCATCCAGTCTTGTTTGTGAAAGCCAAATTAAACCATCTGAATGTTCCATGAATGTTTTGATGATTTATTGATGTATTTTAAATTATCTGACAGTGTGCTTGGCAGAGGCTTAAAACTGCAATTACTGAGACGATGTAGAAATACTAAGTGTTTATTAAAATAATACAGAGTAATACAAGTGGTATGGTTGTCACAATATAAACACATCTAACAGCTAAAGAATGCTTTAATTGTGGAGATTTTCTTCATTTTCAAAGTTAAAAATATAATTATAAAAATACAAATGATTACTATCCATATCTAATGTTTATGGAGTGCTGACTTTGCTCGTTTTTGTGCATATATTGCCTCATTTAGTGCAATGTTTAGCATTAACTTATGGGGTAGGTACCATTGCCATACACTTTGTACAGATGAAGACATTGAGGTTTAGAGAGATTGCATAAATTTCCCAATGGAACATAGCTAGTGGTGGAGCCAGGATTCTAGGAAGCCTATCTCTGGAGTTTAGTAACCTAAAGAATAGTAATAGATAATATCCTAGTCACTCTCAGCATGTGCCAGTTGTTCCAAATGCTTCACATTTGTCCACTCATGTAAACCTCAGAACAACTCTATGAGGTAGGTTCTACTATTATTTTCATTTTATGGACACATATTTTGTATGTCTTCATCAGCCTTAAAGCCAGTCTTGAGTTTTTTATCTTATTTTCACAGAACATGTCAACTTTATTTCCATTTAAATTGCTTGAGACACAGCATGATTGTTGGCATAGTTACTGGAATTTTATTCCCAGCTGTGTATCTCTCTGGAGTGTTGGACTTACTCGCATATGGGCAGGAGGTGCTCTGCATCTGGCCACATCTGCCATCCTGGAACCTCCCCACCTTCGTCCTGGGGAATCCCTTTCCTCTCCCTAGGAAAAGAGCGTCAGCTTCTCAGATACCACATCTTTCTTTGAATTAATTAGCAGTTTAGGGGCACTTCCTTAGTTTTCTTCTGGAGACAAGGTACACTAAGGAGTACATTTTTTGAAATACTTTACGTTTCTATTGGATTTCTACTGTGCTGTGATGATTTTCAATTCTCAAGAGTTTTTTTATGGCATCATATTCTTCTTTCATCCACATACTATTTTTTCTCTTTGCAAATATTAATAATAGATTTTAAAAAGATTTGATATTTTTTCATTTCATGGATTATTTCTTTCAGTTTCTTTTTTCCTTGTTTTGATTCTATCTTTCCTATTACAAGACTGGAATCACCCCACACTTCTGATGATCTTGGTTGTCTTCTTCTGTTGTAGGATGAGGCACTAACCAGCTACTGGGAAGCTCTGAATACATGGGTGATTTTAGAGCTCTCTGGTGGGCTTAATTGCTGGGGAATATAATGTCAGTAAGGATGGGTATTTTCTCTTGGGCTGGTCAGATTTTTCAAAGGATGATTTTGGAAGTTTTCTTGTAGAAGACACATGTCCAGCTGCCAATACTCTGGGGCCCAAGGAGCTAATTGAAAATCCAATTATAAGCCACTTGGGAGAAAAAGGCAATGTCCAGGACTTCCCAGGTAACTCCAAAAGCTTCTTTGCATTAATATTGCAAGTCTATAGCCAAAAATCTATTGGACCTTGTAATAATCTCATTTTTAATAGCTCTAAAAGTTTTCTATTAAGGTCTGTGAGAATTTTCTTATATACAGACTTATATTTCTGCCATTGATAATTTTAGGTTCCTGAGTGACCCAGTAAGAAAAACATTTCTGACTCTATGAGTAATATCATTCCAAGGATCTAGAGGTGGCTGAGATAGTTTATATTATTTTGACCTTTATTTGGTCAGAAGATTTTTTTAAGTAATTAAAATCTCAATTATGATACCTTTAAATTATTTCACAATTACAGATACATATTAGCAGCTAGAATCTTTCATTATAGCTTCTTTATAAGGTGACAAAGTAATACAATCATACATCTTATCATAATTGACAATCTCGATGTCAAATCTCGCTCTGTTACCCAGGCTGGAATGCAGTGTCGTGATCTCGGCTCACTGCAACCTCTGCCTCCCGAGTTCCAGTGATTCTCCTGCCTCAGCCTCCCTAGTAGCTCTGGACCACAGGCATGTGCCACCACACGCAGCTAATTTTTGTATTTTTAGTAGAGAGAAGGTTTTGCCATGTTGGTCAGGCTGGTCTTGATCTCTAGTGATCCTAGCGATCCACTTGCCTTGTCCTGCCAAAGTGCTGGGATTACAGGTGTGAGCCATAACATACTTGTTTTTAAATATCATGAGAAGTCAAAGAATCAAAGCAATATATCCTCAAAACCATGCACATTTTCTCCCTGTCCTCTTCAGCCCTGTGTCTGTCACTCCCATAACCCTGTTTCAGCACCTATGAAGCCACTTCTGTGGAATACTTGATTACAGACCCAGCCAACGATTATTACACCAGAATACATATTTAGATATAAGTACAATCACTTAACTATATGAGCCACTTGCCCCATGGTAAAAATTTCTTTTCATATTATTCTTTAAAGTCTTCAATAGAGGCAGAAAAATCGAATTTCTTTAATAATTTCTTCAAGAATGTCAATCACATCCTTTAATAATTTATAGATACTTGACATCGAGAGCTTCCTCATGAATTCTATTGTCATGTTGTGTGCTATGGACTGAAGGTTCGTGTTACACCAAATTCATGTGTTGAACTCTAATCCCCAGCGTGATGGTATCTGGAGGTGGGGTTCATGGAGGTGATCCCACTCTCATAAATGGGGTTAGTGCCCTTACAACAAGAGGCACAAGGTGATCATTCTGTTAGTCATGTGAGGATACAGAGGGAAGGTGTCTGTCTACAGACTGGGAAGCTGGCCTTTACCAGGCACCAGGTCTGTGGCCCCTTGGTTTAGTACTTTCCAGCCTCCATAACGGTGAGAAATAAGTGTTTGTTGTTTAAGCCACCCAGTCTGTTATTTTGTTATATCAGCCCAAACTTACTGAAACATGATGGTAGACAGAATTCTAAGCTGACTCCCAAGATTCCAGCTCCTTGGTATACATGCCTTGCACGATATCTTATGCTTAAATGAGTATGAAATCTTTGAATATGATGGGACAGCCACTCCCTGCATTAGGTTGTGTTACCGAGCAAGTGCTGATGGAAGAGTCATGTGTGTGATCATCTGACATTATATGGGGCTCTGTTGTGTTCGACTGGAGGGATTTGGGAGTCGGGAGTTTGCAAGCACGAGAGGGTGTGCTAAGGGAGCCAGGCGGAGACTTTTCCCTGGTTGACAGCCAGCAAGAAGCCGGAAGCCTCAGTCCCAAAGCCACCAGGAAGTGAATTCTGGCAACAGCAATGTCAGCAATGCCAGCCTGAAAGAGGGCCCCAAGCTCCAGAAAGGAACACAGGCCAGCCAATACCATGGAGACCCCAGTTGGAGCAACCAGTTCAGCTGTTCCCAGATTTTTGACCTGCAGAAACCATGAGAGATAAATGGTGTTCATTCAAGCCAATAATTGTGTGGTAGTTTGTTACTCAGAAATATAAAACTAATATATATGTGAATAAATGTTTTATATAGTAAACCACCTTCAACTGTGTTTATATTTTCAAGTACATTTCACAAATTTAGAGTAAACTTTTATGTGTAATCAAGGGAGATGTTTTGAAAGGGTTTTCTTGGAAGAAAGGTTTCAGAAAGGAAGGAGAATCTGGGGAATCTTTTCCATGATATGAAGAAGACTGGTGAGTAATGGGAATGTCACTTGGGATAAGATTTTGACTTGTAGGAAGGCATGGAAGAAATTGAAAATATGATGCTGCATGCTAAAATTATTTAAAAATGAAAAAGTCAGTTTAAAATGGAAAAAATAGAATAGAAAAAAGGTCTAGCATAACTTATGAAAGATTATGTTGCATCATTGAAACATGATATAATATAATCTAAAAAGTCCTAGATACCAGATATTGGCTAAAATTATTTTGATTTCTATTCCTGATATTCACATTAAGGAGTTTTATGTAGAAAATTTAACCAACGGTTATTGCAGTTATGAAAAGGTAACAAAGAGACTGTAAGAACTCCATTATTAATGGGCATCACATATCTTTGTTCCACAAAGATGACTAAGGATTGTTTCTACAACAACTGTACCTCCCATTTTTAGCTTCAGACTTTGTATAAACAACTGCATTTGAAAATCCTAGAGAAACTTCATCAAGTCCATTTTCATTCTTAACCTTTGCTGTAGTTTGAATGTCTGTCTCCTTCAAAACTCATGCTGAAATTCGGTTGCCATTGTAGTGGTACTAAGATGTGGAGCCACTTAAGAAATAAGTAGGCCGGGAGGCTCTACCATTATGGGTGGGGTTACTTACATTGCAAAAAGATGGATTCAGCCTCTTTTTTTGCTCTCTCTCTCTCTCTCTCTTACCTTCTACCATGTGATGTTGTAGCAAGAAGCCTCTCAACATATGTTGGCACCGGGATATTGAAATTCCCAGCGTCTAGAACTGTGAGCTAATACATTTCTTCATTATAAATCACGCCTTTTCAGCTATTCTGTTATAGCAACACAAAACAGACTAAGACAACTATCTTCACCACAAATACCTAATATTGTCTTGAGATTGCAAGTTGCTAAGGGGACCAACCATCCACACCACGTTGTCAGGTCGGCATTTTGGAATTAGCCTCCTCCCTATCCCTTGTGTCCCACACTCTCTTGGTGCTGTGTCACTGATACTTTCTAGGAATGTCTCATTTATCATGTGCCCTGCGTTCCCTTTGCCACTGCTTAAAACAGAATTCATTCTGTCTTGCCTCTGTGTAGCTAAAACCTCCTAATTCTCTCTGTTCCTCTCCTCACCTCTAATACACAGGCCTCATGGTCAAAAGAATCAGTTTCTAATATGCCAATCTGAGCTTATCACCAATCTGCTCAGAAAAATTTTAATAGAGCTTTTGTTCTTAGACAATTAAGGTTAAATCTGAACTTCTTATAAGGAATTCAGGAATCACTGTCACTTGGCCACAGACCTTTCCTATCGTGAAGTTTACAGGCCCTTAATACTAAGTGCTTGTAATTCCTGAAACATGCTCTACTCTTTCCTGCTGAAACCTTATGGATGCCCTCCTCCAGTTTTTCTTCTGTCAAACTCCTCCTCATCCTTTAAATTTAGGCATAAATATTTGCATTAGGTACCAATCAATGGAATGGAACTTTCAGGTTGATCATTGCCATTTTATCCTTCAGGTATTCATTTTGGATGCAACGGTTATACCTGGCCCCCTTCACTCTTCTTTTTTGCTCAGAACTATTACAACGGCGAGCAGATAGCTGAGAGAGCCTTAAATCTCTTTCACTCTCAGAAGTCAACCAGCACATTCTTGAATGTCCTCTGTCTTTAAATGTCCTGAAGGAGAGGATACCAAATGTGAAATAAATGGTATTTAACTGTTCTAAATTCATTCTGCTATTCATTATAGTTATAAGATTTTGGAAAGATTAAATAAAAAGCCATAGAATCTTCCTCTATTAATGAGAGAATTTATTCCAGCTTTCATTTTGCTTCCAAATTCCTGAGGCTTGTATTCAGTTTTAAAATAAAGTTACTTCCCAGCGACTTCCTCCCACCCACACTGCAACATGGTATCATCTAAGTGATGTTTATTATTTAAATTTACCATGAACTAAAAATGTTTGTTTCAAAACTGTAGTTATCATTTAGCTTCCACTTTTAAGAGAGAACACACAATTTTTTGATTTTCTGTTTCTGTGTTATTATTGCTAAGAATAATATCCTCCAGCTCCATCCGAGTTCCTGAAAAAGACATAATATCATTCTTTTCCATGACTGCATAGTATTCTATCATGTATATGTACCACCTTTTCTTTATCTAATCTGTCCTTGATGGGCACTTAAGT